>JAIFAC010000074.1:0-204611 GCA_026545765.1 Plantago major
CGCCTAATTATATATATTTCATATATATTTATATTCTAAAAATTAATTAATATGTAAAGAGTATATACTATATGGTGTCGCGGTTCTTATTCTCGGTGTATGCGTATCGCTGTGTAGGATTATTCTCATATTATTAATAAATGTTAGTAATTGAAGTGTTGATATGTGATTCTTCTTATTATTTCCTACTAGTTCAATGCTTAGAGTTGCAGACACTTTTTTCCCTGCTATTTCTTTAATTTCTCCACACATCTTCTATTGCGTTTTATACATTACATTACTTATGTTTTATTCTACTTTGAGTATAATTTTCACCGGTAATAATTTTGAAGGAACGCTTATTTTTCGACAGATGTTATAAACTCGCCAACTACCTCGCTATGTGCCCGTGAAGTGTCAAGCTTACCCGCCATGGTTTATGAAAAATACACCGCCATGGTTATCGATTAGCATGTTTTACTATAGGGATCGCTTAGAATTTCTGGTAAAAAACCTTCGCTTCAAAGACGCGAGTTTGAGATGAAACTCTTAATTGTGAAACTCCTGATAAAGTTCAGGCTCGAACTCTAATTGACTTATGGGCACGAATATGATTGACCTGCCTCGCCTTGTTAATATATCAAATGTAGTTTTTAATTTTAATTCATTCAAATTTAAATTCCTATTGGTTTACTAATTTCTGCCAAATAAACCCAACATAATTTTGATGGTGTAGCACGATATAATATAATATAATGATTCACCAAGTACAGAGATTCAAGTGTTTTGGGTGAGGACTATTAAAATATATTTGAGACATTGTTTAACTTTATGTTTACTATATTTTCACGTTACTCATTTTAATGTTAACCTCGTATTGATTTGTAAAAACTTGAGCAAATATTACAAAAGAAAAGTTTCGGTACTTATGTTCTACTAGTCTATAACTATATTTTGCCATACTGTACTTTGCAAATTTATCAGCTTGTGTCTTGTGTGGTTGTGGAATGTAACGAAAGTGTTTTCTTAGAATAAGAAATTCTTGTCTTCTTTTAATTACGTAAAATTGACGAAAAAAGTTTTGCACGACTAGATATGTGGTTGAATGAAACATTCATGATAATGATGACCATGTAGTTTCAGAATGAAAATCCAACTATAGCAACCTGTTAGGTTCACGATGATAATGTAACTATGACAATTCACGATGATTTGTTAGGTTCTTTATGACGTGATCGATTAACATAACTACTGCCATATAATAGATCCTTCATCATTTATTTCAAAACAAGTAAACAACAATACTGAAATAGTAGAATTATCCAAAATAAAGTACACTACAATAAAAACTCAAGCAGATCTCCAGTGCTTTGCTCTCTCAAACCCATTCTTGCCATAGTAATAGTCTTCAGTAGCCTTGTTAATTTCAGCCTGTGTATTCATCACAAATGGGCCACGCTGGACCACAGGCTCATTAATGGGCTGCCCTCCTATTAGTACAAATCTCAATGGGCCAGAAGACTTGTTCCAAACACTGAGGCCTTCTCCAGGGCCCAAAACCAATAGATAATGGGCCGACGCAGGTTTAGAATTTGGGATGCCGAACGACCCCTCACCTTCAAGTATGTACACGAAGGCGTTCCAGGATTCTGGGATGGTCTGGTGATATTGCGTGCCTGGTTTTAGAGTGAAATCGAGGTACATTGTCGGGGTTCGTGCAAACTGGAGATTGTACCCCCATCGATTCGCCTGCAATAACCGTGAACTTCAACACTATCTTTCGCTGCAGTTGGGATGTCTGCTTTAACAATTCTTGATACCTCGGCTCAATCCTGCATTTTCAAGCCAATCTATTAGAACTTGCAAAATAGTTAAACCATTTTGGAGCCGAATGTGGTGTTAATGATGCATCGATACATAATGTATCTTGTTTTGTTCATGACGATTGAGTCTTGAACTCGTGATTAGCTATATAGTATCGATAAGAAAACTCACATTTTATCTTTGGAAGATAGATTGACCCACAGCTGAAGACCCAAGTTAGGACCTTCCCCTGCAGGCATTTCCGAGTGGACGATGCCCCTTCCTGCAGTCATCCACTGCACATCTCCAAACAAGAAAATGTGTTAGCAACCTTTGAAGTTCAAAAGGTATAGTATTTTGTCCTTCAACTTGGTGACTTGACCCTTCGAATTAACAAAATAGCTAGCTAGCCAAAATACAGCTATATCGCATTACACACAGTATGTAGTTAACTAAGCTAAACCGGGTTTATGAACTTGTAGCAACTTGAATATAAACGGGGCTTAAAGGGAACTCAAGACACAAACCTGCACATCACCGGTATTTATTGTGCCCTTGTGCCCTGCAAAATCTTGATGAGTAATGCCTCCCTACATTTAGAACACACATATCTCAGTCTATTGCTCGAAATTGAGCTTTAAGATTCAAAGTAAAGTTTTAAATGCAAAAAAAATTACCTCCAACATGTATGTCACAGTCTCAAATCCTGTTGAGTCCAAATTAGCAATGTGTGAGCAAAATAAGAAGTTTCACCAAACAAAAATAACATGTACAATGTGTGAATAATTTAGTTCACCTCTGTGAGGATGATCAGGAATCCAGCAGGAGGTGAAACTGTAAAACCAAACAAAGTAAGAATAAATAAGTTAAAAAATAATTGTGCATGCTTACAGAAACAGACGATATTAAGCACAGAGTTGTAAGAATTACCCTCAGCTTCATCTAACAATAGGAAGGGGTCCAAGGATCTCAATTGGTGACTGCAAACATTAAAAGACAACGAATTATGTAAGCGATACTACTCATGTATTATCAAGTTTACGACATTCAGACGAGTAATTTTAGACTTTGCAGTGTCACGCTATTCAGTTTCGTTCGTGGACTTGGTTAATATTACACAAGACTATATAACTAAGATAGCAAAACGAGATCAAAAGTATTAATTAATCCGTAAATCCTGAGTAGTATGAAGTCAAAATCATGAAAGTCAACAATGAAATTAGACGCGAAAATTGTATTAAAACTTTATCGACTGTAAATTTTGGTACCTGCTAATGCTTCTTCTAACAACAGCACCATCACCTTCTGTTCTGGGCTATTGCCAAGATCTTCTTGGTAACCAATCTAGGCTGCTCAAATCCGACACCTTGATCCATTACAGACATGATTCTTTTCTTTCCTTAAGACAAATGGACTTTCTGGCTTTTGTTTTCTTCTCTTAATTGAGGCTTGAGCTGATGTTAAGTGTTGCTATGACGATATTAGTGTTTTCAAGAGAGACAAGTATTTATAATCACTTTCAGACTCTTCTTCGAAGCACAAAAAGGCTGCTTGAAAAAGGATAAAGACATAAAAGAAGATTAAAAAATTATTGATGGCGTATTGAATTCGTTTTGCAATGACAATGAATATATATATGTAGAAGAGTTGACCAAACACTAGTAATTGGTCTAGTCGTAGCTTATGTAATAGTGACGATGGTTTGGTCTTATTGTATACTCTCGGCTAAACATTTCATTTGGAAATACTAGATTTTAATACTACTAAATCACATACAATATGATTATAATTTATAATTTTAAATAATAGAATAAAATGAATAAAGTGTGAGATATATTTACATTCATGACGTAAGTTTAAATTGAAAAAATAAAAAAAGGAAAGTGGAGGGAGTATTAGAATCGGATTAAGTGATTGATTAGTTATGAATTGATGTGTTCAAGTTTCAACCAACAGTTTGTTTAGTTCAAGTGGTAGGGATTGAGTTCATCAAATTAAAGATCGGACGTAAGGAACACCGGAACCAGCCCTGCATTCAATATTCGTGCAATAGTGTATTTCATAAAGAAGCCTAGTAATTGACTTTTTCATATCTTGATTTACACTAACTCACTCTAAATCAAGAACCAGATTAAGTATGTATTCTGGTACTAATAGTAATAGATGACAATGGAAGAACTCAGTCAAGTTTGGTTTGCAATTATCATCATTTTCTCAAGCCTAATCAGTACTGGTACAGTAACAATCCATGATTCATTTCTTGCTTTAACAATTCCATGCTTTCTGATTGATCTCCAAACATCATTTTAATTTTTAAATAGTTACATGTTCTTGTGTTACATTATACCATGGATCAAGATTATTCAAGAACTGACTTTACATGAATGTTGTGTGTTTGCCTTAAACATAAAGGCAAGTTTGTGACAGGAGACATAGAGAGTGACAAACATGTTCTGCTAAACTTAAAGTCAAAGATACAACTTCAGAATCCTGGTAGATTCGGATTCGTGGAATTCAGGAGACAGATCGCCGTAATTGGCCTGGAATTTCATGTGATAGAGATGGTAATCATGTTACTGCAATAGATCTCTCCAACTATGTTATTTCACAAGTTGTTATTCAGGAACTTCTGCTTTGCCAGAGTTGAGATCCTTGACCTTTCACAGACTGGGATGTCTGGGGCGATTCCTAATGATTTAGGAAATTGTCGTAAACCTGAGAGACTTGAACTTGTCGAATAATTTTATCAGATGTAGGTTCCATCTGTCTGACTGACAACTTGGAAGTGCTACACTTATTGGTGAACAGAATGACCTGCAGTTTTCAGGCGGTGTTCCGAGAAATATCGTGCAGGAATTTGGTCTCCTTGAACCTATAAGGGAACTATTTAAATGGCTCAATTGGCGATTCACTCAACTCCTGCCGAAAACTACGGTATGTTGATCTCAGGTCAAACAACCTCTGTGGGAACCTGTCGTTTTCTTTTGATGAACTAGGTGTGTTGTCGGTGTATGGAAAACAATTATGGGGCATTGTTTATGGTTCGGCATTCATTGAAAATTGCATCCTGCGGGTTATGGACTTGTAAGCAAAATTCTTGGTGGAGATGTTCCTGACGAAATTTCAAACTGCAACGATTTAGTTATACTGAATCTGTCAGGAAACAAATTATCTGGTAAAATCCCGAATGCAATAGGATGTCTTATGAGTCTTCAATCACTTATATTGAACGATAATAATTTTTTGAGAGATGTCCCGGAGTCTCTGGCAGGGATGAACAACTTGTCCTTGCTGGATTTAAGCAGGAACAGATTCGAGGGAGATGTTCAACAAGTTTTTGGGCGTCTCAATCAGGTGCAGCACCTCCTTTTGAGTGGGAATTCATATCGTGGAGGACTAAATTCGTCGGGGATACATAATTTACAACGTATCTCTCGCTTGGATGTAGGCGAAACAATTTCACCGTATGCTACCAGTCGAATTTTCTGAAATGTCGTTTAAAGATAATGATTTTGTCGAACAATCTGTTTACTGGAAACATACCTCATGAGTATTGAAATCTTGCAGCTCTCCAAGTTCTTGATCTTTCATCCAATAAGCTGAGTGGATCAATACCACCAAGTTTCAGAACTTTGAACTCGATTTTATGGTTAATGCTAGCAGACAATTCACTTACAGGCTAAACGTAAATCCCTTCACAACTAGGGAACTGCAGCACCCTTTTGTGGTTAAACCTCAAACAACCAACTTCGGGTCCCATTCCTACTGAACTTTTCGACATTGGCAGAGACGAGGACATGTATCCTTGTCCAATCGAATAGATCCAAGTCCAACTGCCACTCATTATGGAAACTGCAGGACTCTTCTGAGATGGATCCCAGATGAGGCCTTCTACGTTCCAGTTCGTCTTCTTTCCCCAATATTGCAAGATTTAACAACTGCCAACTGTGAGGAGGGGTGGAGTTTGTTGCTAAAAGGACATTTTTCAGTAGACGGCTACGGGTATATTCAACTTCGTGGAAACAAACTGTCTGGTGAGCTTACTCCTAGAACCAGTAAAATGCAAAATCTTGGTATGATACACCTTGATGAAAACAGTTTCTATGGCTAACTTCCTCTAGAGATCGGAGAGCTGCCACTTTCCATCTTAAGCATATCAAAGAACATGTTTACAGGCGAGATACCTAGAGAGTTTGGCAAGCTGGAAGTGTTGAAGCCTTGATCTGTCCTACAACAACTTCTCAGGCTCGATACCTAAAGAGATTGGGGAGCTGAAAGTGTTACGAAGCCTCAATTTGTCCTTCAACAATTTCTCAGGGAACATCCCTGACAGCATCTGGAGTGTATACAACCTGAACGTCTCCTACAACCGGTACATATCTGGCACACTACCCTCTGAAGAAGCACATTCGGCTTCATCATATCTCGGTGATCCATTATTGATAAATCCAGTCTCTAGGGAAAACAGAAGTAGAAATAGTACTCCAGTACTGTACGGAAGAGGTGAGGGGAAGATGCAACTTGCAAGGGATGCTAGGTGATTTCCTTATCGCGTTCGTCGCGTCTTATCCAGTATTCTTTGCTCTTTCTTTCCTGTTTTCTTTGTTTAGACGGTTAGACCTAGCACAATGAACTTTCTGGCGATCCAGCAAGTGCGAAGCAGAACAAGGAGAGGAACATTAACTTAAACTTATGGTAGAAGCTGATTTAAACTCTAAGTTAGTTCAGAACTCCACTTTTGAGTTGAATGTTTTACCAGTTCAATAAGCTTTGTGAAAAGGAATTGTAGTATAGTACTTTTCCCATTCATAGATGGAATAAAACTGTAAAACTTTATTCGAGTTCGAGTTTTGTAGATAATACGAAGTGAAAGTGCAAGTTACAGGCATTACTGTTAATTCAACATTGACTGTATGCACTTTTATTTTATCTTGAGTCTTTTTTTGGCCTTCATTCACTGACTTAACTTGGTTCAACGTTTTTAGTTGAATGATTTTGTTATAGGAATATATTTAATTGGAAGAAGCATCAAGTTTAGAAAAGACCTTAATAGCATTAACTTACACTCGTGGTAGAAGTTGATGTGAACTTTCACATACAGCAACATGGCTCCTCCTAATTTAGTTCAGAACTCCACCACTTTTGAGTTCAATGTATTGCTAGTCCATTAATCTTTCTGAAAAGGAATACACAAGACAATTTAATAGAAGTCCGAATTTGTAGATAAGACGGGGTATTGTAGAAATACAATTCTCCGCATAAAACAATTTTAAAAAATGTTTATATTGACACACAGCCAATCACATTGTTTTCCTTGGTCACCAAGCTGATGAATAGATAGGAGACAAACAACTTCAGCCAATAATTCACTATAAATAGAACCATCACAAAGTAGTAATTTTTCATTCCAAATACAGTACTTCATAGCATATCATACCAACAGAAGTTTGTCATTTTTCTTACATAGTACACACTACTTTAAGCTCCAGACGATGGCTTTCTTTTCATATTTTTTCAGCTGTTTTACATCCTCATCCACACGAGTATCCGATTTAATCAAGCAAAACTCAATTCATCGCCATCTTCAAAGAAACCAAAGAGCAAGGAAAGGAAACGCTCCCATTCCAGTTTCTTATTTCCCAATAAATTCTCAAATGTCACGCTTATAGTTCTTCTTGATACTTTGAGTGGTTTCAAGTCTTGTGACCTGATGTATGTAAATTGGCGCGAGTAATGATAGGATGAACTACTAAGTTCACATGTAAAATTTTTACCGTTTTCCTTGACACTTGCTTGTGTAATCACTATGCGTTCTAGCTAGTATTTGAAGTTTTTTTCCTAAGTATATAGCAACAATGTATTCTACTACAACATATATAGAAATATAGTAGTATCATAGAACGATTATAAAGTTTATATCTATAATGAAGATTCTAACCAAGTAAAATCGACTGAGTCCATAGAACTAACTCATTCAAAGCATACTGAAAGTGTTAGTCAAATTAAGCCAGGCGGAGCTGTGTTGATGTTGGGACTTTCTTCTTTAAAAAAAATTATAGTGTAATTTTCGCACTATTTCTAGATTTACCTCACCTTTTAGTGAAAGTTTATATTTCTTTCTTATAATACACATGTATAGTTGATTTTTCGCACGAATGTCAATATTTGTGTATTTTTTCATTATATTTGTTTTATTTTATCTATAGTTGAATATTTTAAGATGCTACTAATGATATATTATTCGTCTACCGTGAATTAACCATATGAGTAAAGCTAATTTCCTTGCCAAGGAAGATTGAGAGAGGCTTCCGGCCAAGTCAAGAAAGTGACGGAAATGAACAAATTAATAATTAATTAATTATCTACCTATTGGAGGTGCGACTACCCATATACTCCTGACTAATATAAACATGTACTCCCTCGATTCATTGAGAAATTAATGAACATTTTGATGTTTCATAAAAGATTTTCATGTACTATGCTTTATCAATCAAATCTCTTACAGGCTGCGACAAAATTTTAATTGAGACCATTGGGTGTAATTAATGATTAATAACTAATTGAGTTGTGAAAATATTTATATGATATGGTTAAAATTTTATAGGGTTTTGAAAAAAATAGAAGAAGTTAATCGAGTGAAATTCACTTAAATTTTGAAAAGTGTTTGGATCAATTATAATAACGACCCAAATAGAAAGGTTTTGCATAACTCAATCACCCTCTTACTTTTGGCAATCTACGGGCTGTTTATTATAGCACTAAGACGTAAAAAACTAAGTTAAAAAAATTTCAAGCATTTGGCATGAAACTATAAATCTACATTTTAACTCAATTTTACTCCACTTAACAATTATCCTTCTCTTTTCACCATACTATTTATCTCTCCTTACTTTTTTCAATCATACTATAAATCATAAACCAATCAAATAACCTTAAAAAAAAAATCAAATCTATCACTTCTTTCTTACACACATGACACATCAATTCTATCCTACACACCCTATATAACAACCCTATAAACCTATACAATTTTAACTCTATTCCAAACACCATTTTATATAAAACATTTTCAACTCAAGCCATTATTTATTAACTAAAATTTTCATTTAAATCACATTTTAACTCTATACAAAACAATGCCTATATTTTATCTAACATCGACCATTCTTTAACTCATTACTTATCATTCTTAAACATTGTACCAAAATGTAAAACTTTAGGAATTGATGAAGTGTTTATTTTATTGGCTAACACATAGAAAATATTATTTTCACATCATTAATATTACTAGTTCTCAAAACAATCATCACAAATTGGAGGTCGTATCGATCATAACGCAGTTTAGTTAGACCATGGTCTTACCTCGATGTATCACCTCTCATCAGAAGAGACCTACAGGTGGAGCCCATCGCTAAAGGAGAGTGGTGAGACCACCGGTAAGACCATGGTAATTTTTCCATAACGTGATTCTTTTAGAATAGTGTTTATTTCTCCAAAACTTGTATTTCTTTAAATTGAGTATAAATTTATCAATTTGTTAATATTGATTGAGATGTGAACATAAACTCTAAAATTCAATTTGTATCTTAAAAAAAAAACCTACACTTTGTTTAGTTGATCACCACTTATTTATTACCATCGTTATAAATTTACTCGTTTGACTTGGGTGCCTTTGGTTGCAATTTTGAATAAGGTGGGGTAAAATTATAATCCATGTATCATAATTTAAAGTTATTCCTTATTTTGCCCTTCCACATTAGGTTTCATTTATTTTGGAAATACATCCATAAAAATTCGTAGTTAAATGTGTTAGATGAATAGTTAGGAAGTTTTTCGACACGCAAAGAATGACAAATCACGCAAGAAAGATATGCTATTGATACAATTGTAATATCATATCAAATTATCACCCATGCCAGAGATCAATCATGAGTACCCACATTGGCAAAATGATTCAATTTGTTTTTGTTTTGTTTTGTTTTGTTTTTTTTTTTTTTTTTTGAAAATAAGAAACCATTACTATTATGTACCCATTTTAAGTTTACTTAGAGTCGAAAGACTATTCAGTCAAAGATGCAAACGTAATCATAGAAAGTAGAAACCATGTGGAACCATCCAAATAGCAGCCAATTCAAACAAAGTCAGTCCCAATCTTCCTTGCTCATCAAGGTGATATTTGATGTATGGAATTCCAATTAATCACTATATATACCACCCATCATAACTACTAATCCTCACTCCAACATTTTCTCAGCTTAATCAAAGCTCTTAGCTTCATCATCATACCATCAAAAAGCTCATTTTTCATACACTTATTTGCACCAAGAATTGAACTAAAACACCACCAAGGAACTAAATACTTGCTGATCATGGCTTTCTTTTCAAATTTATTTAGTTGCTTCGTCTCGCCTCCTCGTGTCTCGATTCAAGCAAACACAACTCAGCTTCTTCACCTTCAAGAAGCTAAAGAGTAAAGAAAATCAATTCGCTCCAATTCCAGTTTCTTACTTCCCTTTGAACTCACAAATGTCGCGCTTATAGGATCATGGACTTGCTACCAAGATTGTACTATGAGTTTTGCTCTCATAATTTTTTTTTTTATTCTAATGTGTAAATCTTCATTTTAATTGTTATTTGAGATGTTAAACAAATTAGATGTTGTAAATTGTTGATTTGACAGTAATTGGTGTTGCTTTGGATAATAAGAAGCTTATATTTGTTTTTGTTATCGTGGATCGTAGATGTGGTTGCATATAAACTCACTTTTATAGAACTTATATCTTATAAACTTAATAAGTTGCAAAACATTGAAACAAAACATTCTTAAGAATTAATATTATTTATCACATAAAATTAACCATTATATAACAAATTTAATAATGTTACAGAACATTGAAAATCACAAAATAATAGAAATATACAATAACCTTAACTAATTAATCTCACAAAACCATAACCATTTCAACGAAAATCTTAATCACTTGCATAAATGTTGTACATGTAAATAACTCTATCTCATATAAATGTTGTACATGTAAAGAACCTTAATCCATTTCCAAAACAACCTTAACAAACAAGAAAGAGTAATATTACTAAAAGGAAATGCAATGCGTATATAAACACCTAGCATATCACTACAAAAACCTTACCCATTAAACAAAGAAGCCTCAACAATTTTTGTTTTTTTTTTATAATTTTAAATAATATTTCGAGTCGAAGAGCTGATGTACGCTGACCCGTAACAAAAATGCCACCTAAGCATATATATTCTCGCAAAATTGACCGTCCATGCAAATATTTACAAATTTTGGACTAAAATCACAAGGCGTGACAAATGGTGTGTGTTTGTGGCAACCTCAATATTAAATTGGACTAGTTATGTCATTCTCCTAACTTACCGATTTGGCCCTTAAAAATACGCTTCTTATTAATAAAGGTTATATATGCAATTTTATAACATTAAAAATTATTTGTACACATATTATTTCTTAAAAAAAATAATTATATTATAAGGGTATTATAGGCAAATTGTATTTTATGAGAATTTTTAATTATTAAAAAATAAATTCAAATCAATCCTACCCAAAATTATTGGAAAAATGACTTCGAACCAAAGTTGATGGATCAGATTTAATTCAATGCCACGTGGCAAGTATCTAACGAAGACATGCGCTCAAATTCCAGACAAAGTCATTCGAAATATAAAAGCCCAACTATCATGGTCAGAGTTTATGGACTTAAATGGAGCTTTGAGTATTTTTTGTATCCTCTAACTTAATTATGACAAACTCATATTATGTTTTTTTTGCTTTAAAAAATAGTTCCTTTATTTACACTGCAAAAAATACTATACATCTCAAAGATGATCCGTAGGTGAACAACCCGCCTAGTCGCTCCTCCGATAGTTCTTTATATAAACATGCGCTTAAGCCATTCAAGGTCAAGACCACACCTTAGTTATAATCCTACGACGTGGTACATGAGTTTGGAGTGGAGAACTACTTTGTCAAAACGGAACTAGCTACACGCAGAGAAGGTATGCCGCCAAGTTAGCTTCAGAGATAACTTGGAGTTTGGGATCCACAAAATTTTGAGCCAAATGACGAATATCAAGCACTAGTGCCTGCGTCGTTCGAAACGGTGCCAAATCCCTGCATAAACATTGAAACACATAAACAGAATCAAAGACGCTTAGTAAATGTGAAATATGCAAAGACACATCAAATTGTAACGAATGGCCCAAAGTTCGATGTATTGTTATCCGATATGTCAATAGTGTCTAATTTTCCCCAAGGAGCTTGGATAAAACCACTCTGTGTAGTACCAAAAAATGCAACCAAGTCCACTATGTCCAGATGAACCTAGAGTTAAAATATTTACTAGCTATCCTAAAGGTATCGACCATCACCAACATGGTCCAATAAGCTCAGATATGTAACTATCAGATCAATCGTTCATCGACAGAACGAATCAAAACATCTTCGTGTAATTTGAAACGACCTCACCATCATTATTATCACCAACATCACCATTTCCAACTTTCAACAACCATCGAGCAAACTCCCTAATACTCTCGGCCTCAATAGGTGAGCCATGACCGTATTAAATAACATAAAGTCCGCATACTTTAAATCATAATGAATAATATAAACTTTAAAATATAGAAATGAAAATAAACAAATTAGAATTAATATCAAATGTTGAAAATGCCCGAGACGATGTTCCTAGCTTGTGAACTTTAGTACGACATGAACTCCAAAGCTTTTTAGATGAGCAAAGAGAGGCGTGGACTATATCCTGCCTACTACCCGTTGGTATAACGGGCATGATCGGTCTCAAATCGCCACTAAAGACAACCATGAATCCACCAAACGGCTTGTGCGACTCTCCAACCTCTCGCTATATCCTCGAATGCGATATAGAGCCTCAACGCAAAACCTATTTGTCATAGGTGCCTCATCACAAATTATTAACTTTTCTTGTTCAACAATCTTGTTAGATCCCTTCAGTGTGATTCTACTACACGGGTAGTCTCATCGACCTATAATGGATAATCAATCTAGAATGGGCAAGGCGACCGCTAGCAAAAGAAGATAAGGAATACCGCTGATGCAACCGATAACAATGTCATGTCTACCATGTAACACGTAATATAATGTATTCCATAAATATTTTTCTTGTGCTAATGTAACAATGGAGAAAGAAAACTCCATAAGTTGGGATTTCTCATTATTAGATTACTTTTCAAATTAGCGAGATTGCACTTCTAATTGAGCTCCCAAATTGATTGATCACATTTCTACAGCTCTTTTTTGCCCTTTGAACCGATTTTCAAGTTGGAATTATAATATTTTCCAAATAGTGTGGTTTAACCTTTCATTAGAGTTTACATGTTGTAATTATCACATTTTTTTGAGTTGATTTGCTCTTCAAAATAGGTTATCAAGTTAGCCTTATCACATTCTTAGAGTTGAGTTTACATTTCGAGTTGAGTTCCCGAATTAGAATTATCTAAATTATTATAGGTTGTATCATTTGAACCGAGTTCTTGGGTTTGAAGTATCCATTTCTTAGAGTTTTTCCTCATATAGTGTGTTTAATTTTTGTACATAGTTTCCAAATTGTAACTATGCCATTCTTTAGAGTTTGTTACCCTTCTAATAGAGTTCTCAAATAAAATCATCATATTCTTAGTGTATTTGCCTAGAGTGAAGTTTACTTTTCTAATAACGGTCTCAAGTTTAAATTATCTAGCTCATTCAAGCATTATGTCTTTACCGCTCGAATCAATTCTTAAGTGGAAAACACTTATTTTTAGATTACATTTCAATAACATGTTTACCTTCAATATAGTTGTTCGTTGAAAATATCATTCATATAGTTATTTTGCCCTTCAAATTGAGTTTTTAAGTTAGAAGCCAACATAATGTTTGTTATACAACCAAAGCTCAACTTTAATTAGTCGAGTTGGAAATTCTATCATATTTGTTATGTGACTTTAATCGAGTTGAATATTCCGTTAAAAAAAAATTGAGTTGAATAGTGCTTTCAATCCACCTACTATTCACAAGTTCTATTAAAATTTTCTATCTACCTACTCTTTCTCTCATTTTACTTTTACATTCAATATAACAAACCTTAAACCAATAAAAGTCAAACATCATAACTCTTACACACACACACACACACTATATAACAACAATATAAAACCTATAAAATTTTAATTCTATCACTAACAAAAAATTTCATAAATCAATTAAAGTTAAGTTACTATTTATCTGTTAAAGTCCTTAAAGTCGTCTGCTAAACAACTTATAAGTATTCCATTCTTAAACTTGTTTACCGTTGAAATTGATTTTTAAAGTTTGAAGCATAACTTATCTTAGAGTTAGTTTAGCCTTTGAATTGAGTTTCTAAATTTGAATTATCCATTGTTTACTTATCAAATAGAGCTTTCATGTTACGTTTCGGGCTGTTTGTTATGCAACTAAAGTTGCACAACTAAGTTCAATAAAAAATTAGAGGTGTTTGCCATGATTTTTAAAGTTTGAAGCATATCTTATTTTAGAGTTAGTTTAGCCTTTGAATTGAGTTTTTAAATTTGAATTATCCATTGTTTACTCATTGAATAGAGTTTTCATGTTACGTTTCGGGCTGTTTGTTATGCAACTAAAGTTGCAAAACTAAGTTAATTTTTTTAAAGGTGTTTGCCATGAAGTTAAATTACAAACATTTTAACTCAATTTTTATCCACTTAACAATCATACTTCTCTTTCTATCCTACCATTTCTCTCTCTTTATTTTTTCAATCATGCATTCTAACAAATTTAATTAAACCAATCAAATAACATTACAACCAATCAAATAACCTTAATAAAACCAAATCTATTACTTCATCCTTGCACACATCACTTCTTTTCTTACACATCTTATATAACAACCTCAAACTCTATAATATTTTAACTATATCCCAAACACCATTTTTTATAACTCACTTTCAACTCAGTTACTATTCATCAACTAATTTTTTTTTCCCATTAACTCACTTGTTAACTCTATAGTTTGTTTCTAATTAAGTTTGAATTATGTTTTCTTACACTATATTTCCAATATAGTGTTGTTTACGCTTAAATAGAGTTCCCAAAGTTTGATCTCTTTAACTTTAGACCTTTTAAATCGAAGTTTTCAAGTTGCAATTATCTCATTTTAATAGTTGGTTTATAATTTAAATTGAGTTCGAGTTTGAAATATATATCCCACATTATATATATACTAAAGAATAATAATCATGTGTGGTCTTTCAATATATATGTTAATAATAATCATGTGTGGTCTTTCAAATAAATCATCAACTTTAGTAATCGATCCCCATCCTTTAAATATTAATCGCTGAAAGACCGTGTGATCGAGAAAGAATAATAATGCTATTTTAAAGATTGTTGATATTATTGAGTCCTCAATTTGGATTTAATTATCAAAGTTTAGTCGCTTTCGAGTCGAAGTTCCAAAGTTGCAGTATCACATTCTATAGTTGGTTTACCCTCCTAATTCAATTCCAAAGTTGTAAAATTTCATTTCTTAGACTATATTTCCCGTGGAGATAGATTGAATTCAGAGTAAAGGAAGAAGTATGAAGAAATAAGGAGTATTACAACAAATAGTTAGAGAAACATCAGGTTTCCAATCAATCGAAAGGAATAAAGAGTATTTGTTTTCTTCGAAATGGGAAAGGATCGAGTCTTGTTTTACTAACTCGGGTGATGTAGGAGGCGAGGAAATCTTATATATATAGCCTTTCGCATATTCATTAAACACAAGATAAGACAAGAGAATTGCTATTCCATAATAGAAATCTTCTTATTCTTCTTGTTTTATTAAGCTCTGTTTCTCGATTTTCTGTCAATCAATATTGTTAGGATTGGTTGTATCTTTGTCATTGCATTGGTCAATAAAAGAATCTCTAGTTTTCTCCAGTGGACGTAGGCATTCGCTGAACCACGTAAATCGTCGTGTTTCGATCAGGTTGGAGTTATTGTTACGCCTGCTTTTATCGATTGTTGATATAACAATGAGTGATTGTTGCTATAACATTCATCGATTGTTTTGCTGTGGTTTGAGTTGATTGATCATTATTGTTGGTGATTGAGTTTCAAGAACATTACGCAACAATTGGCGCCATCTGTGGGAAGAAGGAACAATCAACTCAGGAGCAGTTATGGCAATGGCAAGATTTGACATCGAGAAGCTTACAGATAAAATTGATTTCTCATTATGGAAGGCAAAGATGGAGGCTCTACTGGTTCAACAGGATTAGAGCAGCGTTGCTTGGAGATTCTGATTTCTAAGGATTTTGATGTGGAGAAGACGACATCATAGGAAAGGCAAGAAGCTCACGATTTTGTCTTCGGGAGATAAAGTCTTGGTAGAGGTGATTAAGGAGAAGACTACTAAGGATGTTTGGGATAAATTGAACCTTTATCATGTGAAGTCTTATGTAAGTAAGATGCACCGAAATAAAAACTCTTCTCATTCAAGATGAGAGTCGATAGATCAATCATTGATCACCGATGAATTGAACAAGTCGCATGGACATTGAATCTTTGAAAGTAAAGGTTGAAGACAATGACAAGGCAAGGATATTGTTGAGCTCTACCCAAAAGCTATGAACACTTCATTGATGCTATTGTTATGACCAAACAGATGACCTTACAACATGTATGTTGAAAAGGCATTAAGGAATAAGATGGATCAAAAGAATGTGGGCAACCAACCCGATCCTACAATGAGAGCTTGTTTGTCAAGCAAGCATGGAACAAACATCAAGTCGGTAAAAGCAAGACGTTCGCGTGCCAAAACAACAACTGAAGGAGTCCAAGTTTGGTGGGAATAGCAACATAGAGAAGAGGGCATGTTTCTACTGGAAGAAACCAGGTCACCTGATGAAGGATTGTTACTTGCTAAAGAAGAAGGAGAGAAGAGGAAAGGCACCTGGGCAAGGTGGAGCCAATACTGCAGATCTTGAAGAATCCTCAGATACCTTTGATAATGCTGAGGTAATCTCTATCACTGAGTCTAAGTGTGGATTAAATTTGATTCTAGATTCAGGGTGTTCATTCCATATATGTCCTATAAAAGAATGGTTTGAGGATTTCAAGCATGGAAACAAGGGTAATGTATTGTTGGGAGATGATTATGCTTATGGTATTAAAGGAATTGGTAACATAAGGCTGAAAATGCATGATGGTGTCATTAGGATTCTTACCAATGTTAGATACATACCTGCTTTGAAAGGAACTTGATATCTCTAGGAACTCTTGATAAGATGGGATATAAGTATGGGTCTGATAATGGTGTTATGCAAGTCATGAAGGGGAATACATCAGTTATCAAAGCAAACCTCATTAATGGTCTGTATATCATGCAAGGAGAAGTGGTGTCTGGTATGGCATATGTTGTTTCAAGTGTTTGTACAACTGTCAGTGCAACTGTTAATGCAACAATGGATAAGACACAACTGTGGCATGAGAGGTTAGCTCATATCAGTGAAAAGGGATGTATGAGTTGTCAAATCAAGATGTTCTAGGTGGTGATAAAGTGTCTAAGCCGAAGTTTCGTGAGAATTATGCTCTTGGTAAGTCTCACAAGACAAGTTATGAAACCGAAAGCACACAACTAAAGCACCATCAATTATGTTCACTCCGATTTATGGGGACCTACTAGGCCTGAGACATTGAATGGAGGGAAGTATTATATGTCTATCATTGATGATTACTCAAGGAAGGCATGGATCATGGTGTTGAAATCTAAGGATGAAACATTCTCTAAGTTTAGAGATTGACTGATTGAGATTGAGAATCGATCGAGGAAGCTAAGGTATCTCAGATCGCAATGGATGGAATATCTATCATCAAAGTTCAATGATTTTTGCAGAAAAGGTATAATCAGCACAAGACTATACCAGAACCCCTAAAAATGGAGTTGAGAGATGCAATAGAACAATCTTGAGAGGATAAGATGCATGCTTATCAGCCTGACTCTCAAAGGGATTTTGGGAGAAGTCAAATACAACTTGCTATTTGATAAATAGAAGTCCCACTTCAGACCAATTTCAAAACACCGAGGAAGTATGGTCCGACATACCCCAGATATGATCACTTGAAGGTGTTTGGTGTTTAGTTCTTGTTCACACCAAACAAGACAAAGTTAGATGCAAGAGCATTGAAGTGTGTGTTTCGATATCCAACTGGGTAAAGGGCTACAAGCTTTGGAGTATTGATCAAGAAGTGCATTCGAGTAGGATGTTACTTTCAAGAGAGAATTATGCCTCTCAAACCTCAGACTGAATTAGGGACAAAGCCATTAGTTTCTCCTATAACTGGTACAACAGGTGAAGATGATAACACCAAGATTGAGGTGGAGCATGTTTATGATACACAGGTACTTGACACTTTTGTACATGAAACTGGGGAATCTTCAGTAAGCACCAGTAATCATGATCCAATCATATGCAACAACATGCATAAAACAAGGAGAACTGCGCATAAGCACCTAACTTGTATGGTTTTGGAAGAGTATGGAAGTCTATATGGTCTCTTATGCTCAATGCCGATAAGAGGTTAATTATGCGTAACCAAATAGCTACCGTGAAGCGCCACTTGTAAAGAGAAGTTATTATGGATGGAAGCCATTAAGGAAGAATTGAATTCTATACAAGAATAATACTGAGTATTGTCACCGCACTATGGAATACCAAGTTTGTAGGCTGCAAGTGGATCTTTAAGAAGAAAGATGAAGCAGCTATTGGTGGGAAAGTGAGATACAAGGCAAGGCTTGTGGCTAAGGGTTTCACACAGAGGGAAGGCGTGGACTACACAAAGATTTTTTCTCCTGTAGTCAAGCATACATCTAATCTGGATACAAGGAAGTCCAATACTGGATATGTGTTTACCTTATATGGAACTGCAATAAGCTGGAAAAGTTCTCAACAACCAGTGGTTGTTTTGTCAACTACTGAGGCTGAGTATATAGCATTGACATAAGTAGTGAAGGAAGCATTGTGGTTGAAGGGATTGTTGGAGGAACTAGGAATAATTCGTAGATCCGCTCACAATCTATCGTGATAATCAAAGTGCTTTATAGCTACACACCAAGTGTACCATGAAAGGACAAAACACATTGATGTGAGACTGCATTACATCGTAGATGTGATAGTCAAGGAAGCATTAAAGTGGAGAAGATTCACATCGTAGAACATGGCTAATAGCTTGACAAAAGCATCACTGCTTCAAAGATTCAGCTGTGATCATTGTTGATGAAAGTACAGAAGGGTCTACTCCAACCTTAGGAGTGTTTTTTGGAGAAGCTAGAGAGGAATTCAATCTAAGGTGGAGATTTATGGATATAGATTGAATTCAGAGTAAAGGAAGAAGTCTGAAGAAATAAGGAGTGTTACAACAAATGCTTTGAGAAACATCGTGTTTCCTATCCGAATCGGGAAAGGAATAAAGAGTATTTGTTTGCTCTTTGAGGGAAAGGATCGAGTCTTGTTTTACTAACTCAGGGTGATGTAGGAGGCGTAGTAAATCTTAAATATACAGCCTTTGGCATGTTCATTAAACACAAGACAAGAGAATTGCTATTCCATAATAGAAATCTTCTTATTCTTCTTGTTTGCGACAGCTCTATTTCTCGATTATTTGTCAATCGATATTATTAGGATTGGTCAGATCTTTGTCACACCGTCAATAAAAGAATCTCTAGTTTTCCCAAAGGACGAGGTATTCACGAACCACGCAAATCGCCGTGTTTCGATCAGGTTGGAGTTATTGTTTGAGTTATGTTTTATTGATTGTTGATATAACAAATGAGTGATTGTTGCTATAACATTCATAGATTGTTTTGTCAGGGTTTGAGTTGATTGATCATTATTGTTGGTGATCGAAGTTTCAAGAACATTACGCAACATTTCCCATAAAGCATGATTTACTCTTCAATAAAGTTATCAAGTTGCAATTATATCATAATTAAAATTTATTTATACTTCAAATGAGTTAGAATGATGTACCACATTCTTAGAGTATTTTTCCATATATTGTGGTCTATACTTTGAAATGAGTCGTAATTGTATAGCAATCTCATGTTGTAAGTCACCATTATTAGAGTTGGTTTGCATTCAAATCGAGTTCTTGAGATGGAACTATTACATTCTTTGGTTCGCATCGCCCATCGAATCGGGTTCCCAAGTTGGAATTATGTCATCTCGACAAATGAGTTACCTTCAATATAGTTTCAATTGGAATTTGTTTCATTCGCCTTAGAGTTCATTTACCATTCGTGATTCGGCCCTAAGCTTGAATATCCTAATATTTGAGTTTTTCAAGTATAGCGTGGTTTGTTTTTCTAATATAGTTCTCATGTTGTGATTATCTCATCCTTAAAGTTGATTTTCCGCTTGAATGGAGTTCCCAAGTTGAATTGTTACATCTTAGAGTCAAAGTTTACCCATCGAATCGATTTCTCACATTTGAATTGTCTCATTCTTAGAGTTGGTGCAACTTTCAAACTCATGTTACAATTATCCCATAGTAAATTCAAATAGTTTACCATTTGAATTGAATTCCGATCAAAAATATCATGTTCTTAGAATTGGTTCACCCTTCAATATAGTTCTAAGTTAAAATTATCTAATTCTTAGATTACATTCCCAAATAGTATAATTTGCACTTTGAGATCCCAAGTCCGATTTATCCCATTTATAGAGTTACTTACCGCTTCAATTATGTTCTCAAGTTGAATCATATATTTCTTAGACTATTTGCCCAAATAGTGTTGTTTACCCGCTCAATAAAGTTTTCAAGTTTTATTTATTACATTCTTAGAGTTAGTGTGATCAAGTAAATTCATTTTCCAAGTCGCAATTATCACACTCTTAGTGTTGATTTACAATTGATCGAGTTTTCAATTTGGAATGATCTAATTATTATAGTTGGCTTACATTCAATTAAGTCCCTGTCGGAATTTCCTATCTCATGGTATTTTCCCAGATATGTGCTTTTACTCTTCAAACATATATAGTTCATAAATTGTAATTATTTCATTCTTAGAGTTTGTTTACCCTACAAATTGAGTTATCAAGTGGAACACATTCATGTAGTTCTCACGCTTGAAATATCTTGTTCATAGAATGAGTTTACCGCTCAATCGAGTTTATAACTTGAAATTATATCATTCTTTGAGTTGTTTTCCCTTTAAATGGAGTTCTCAAGTTGAAATTTCGCTCTTAAAACTGAATATTCAAGTAGGAATTATCTCATTTGTCGAGTTAATTTATCCTTCAAATTAAGTTACTAAGTGTGAATTACGATCACAATATCAGAGTTCGAAAGAATTTTGTTTTAATATAACGTGGTTTACTCACTAAATAGAGTTATCAAGGTATGATTGTCTTATTTTTATAGATATTTTACCAATCAAATTGAGTTTCTAAATTGAGATTGTCCCGTTATTAGAGTTCTTTACCTTTCAAATCACTTAGTTGATAATTTATGCATTTCCTACAATATTTTTTCAATATAGTGTGGTTTACTATTCAAATAGAGTTTTCAAGTTGGATTTATCGAGTCTGTTGATCTTTAAATTCACTTTTCAATCGGTAATTACTTCATTTATAAAATTTGTTTTCCTTTAAATTGAGTTCTGTTAGAACTATCTCATTCTCAAACTTGACTTTGCGCTTTAAAACGAAGTTTTCAAGTTCGACTATCATTAGAGTTTGTTAATTTGACATCCAAATTTAGTTTCTATATAAGTGAGAATCATCCCAATCCTAGAGTCATTGTCATTCGAATCGAGTTCCTCAGTTAGAATTATCACGTGTTTAGAGTTCAATTCATCAAATATTTTAACTCAATTTTTCTCCAATTAACAATTATGTTATTTCTTTCCACCCTACTTTTTTATATCTCTTAACTTTTTCAATCATACTAACAACTTTAGACCAATCAAATCACTTTAAAAACTCAAACACATCACTTCTTTCCCGATACACCTTATATAACAACCAAATAAACTCTATACTACTTTAACCAACACCATTTTTTATAAATCAATTTAACTGAATTACTATAAATCAACTAAATTTTTTCATCTAACTCACTTTTTAACTCTATACCGAATATGTAGTAAATCCTTAACTATATTATAAACATATTTTTTTTCTAATTCAAATAATAATGTTACTATTTATATATCATATAAGTTATAACTATGCTATATCCCATCCAAAAGACTCAATGTGAATTTATTCTTTAATTATTTTCATATCATAGTTGTTGAGGGGTTTAACCTCAACACTAACTAACTAAACTATTACAAGTTTACCTAGTCTAAGACCCGCCTCATACTTGAAGTCCGGCAAGACATGTTCGAGCTAGAGTACGAAAGGACGGTGGGGGTAGAAAGGGTTACCCGGATTGCTTATGTTAATCTGGTAAGAGACTTTACTCAAGAGAGAGTTGGGAACTCTCAATGTAATAGTTATGAGGAAGGTTATGATATTAATATGACTTGGGAGAATCACTTATGACTTGTGACTTAGGAATTGTGTCTTTGGGATCACTTACCTTTAGGTCTTGGACCTTGTTATATTTATAGATACCATATCTTATGAGCTCATAAGATGGTGCCAAGTGTATACTTTATTTGGACACTAATGCTACCTTCGCCCACACCTCAATAGTGAACAGAGTCCACATCCGATTAATGGGCCCGGAGGGTAGTTTGACCTTTTCCTCCGAGAGTACTGCCTCACTGCTTGGTCCGTGGTCACCCCTGATGATCTTCGCTTGGTTGATCCGCCTTAGGTAACTCCGTGTCCGAACAAGTTTCACAAGTATCTCGTGGTTCATATATACGCTTGGTCTTCAGGTGGTGGCGTCCGAGATTCTCTCGTCCATCCGCTTGTCATCCTAGGACCGATAGCCAGGGTACTTGAAGGACCATGTGACCTTTTGTCGTCCGAAGTCGACACCTAGCTTGGTCGGACTTAGAGAAGGTGTGTTGATTTGTAAGTACTAGTTGACCTGGAATGGTTTCCCTTAGGTCGGACCATTTGAAGGTCAGACTAGTACTGAATTGGCTATTTCAGCCTTGATGCGCCCTTAACGGATTGGACACATGCCCGTATCATCAATAGTATATGACAAAATTATGAATTCTGCACTCACTACTCTCTCTCTCACAGGAAAATCCATGCGCTAGGGTGGAACACAATTTTTGGTGAAAAAATCAGATAAATAAGAAAGTGTGAATATGTGGCAAAATGGGTAATGTTATTTTCAGGTATTTTTAATTTGTGATGTATTATATAGTCTTTCACAAAGTCTTGAAAGAAGAGATGTGTATCAGTGAGAGATCTGAGAGACGGATTAATATTCTTAAGTATATGTACAATGTTTTTATTAATATTAATAATATTTTATAAGTGAACATTTAAACTTATAGATTGTTCAATTAAAAAGAACTTTATTAAGTGCAATAAAATATTTAGAATAAAAACAAAATTAGTCATATTGCTTACATAGTAACGTCCCCTTGAATCCCAAGAGTATGAGATAACGGGTCGATCAAATGTTTACTGATTATGAAGCATTAATTAACCAAACTGCTGTTTATGATATATCATAAATATTTGTAGAAGTAAAGTGATAAATGTTAGAATAAAAACAACAACTAACAAAAACGCTAAACTCTGCCATACATTTCTCTTCACTTCTAAATCCTATATGGATGCCTAGTACAATAATATCAAAGAAATACCTTAGAATTCGAAATACAATTAACTTTAAATTTTATCATACATTCATTGTAGCGCCCTGAATTTTATAAAGACGAACTAAGGAAAAATATGACTCGCGCTAGTTCGTGAGCTTGAAAATTCGATTTAACTTGACTTTTAAAATATAAAACATAGTTCAACGCTTCAAGCGCCCTTTTACTTGACATGAAAATTCTTAAATATAATTCGTGAACTAGTCAAAATATGCAGCAGAACTATAAAATCATAAAAGCTTTGATACAAAACTCTAAATATATGAAACTGAAAACTGTAAAGATGCTCTTGGTAGTGATCACTGCTCCGGCAACGCTCCACTCCAAAAGCTCTGCTTCAAACCTAAAATTGATATTTTAGAAAGGGGTCAGTCGTGACCACTGACTGAGCAAGCTCCATGCACGTGCCATGACCTAAAGTTCTATATTCATGTCTTTAAATCTTTTAGTCTTGCTTAATGCAATGCAACTTAAGACTTGACTTGACTCTAAACTCTTGAACTTGTACTTGAACTTTTGAAAACTCTCTAACTTGAACTTGAACTTGAAACTTAATTTGAAACGTCTTAAAACATAACATGATCGCGAGCTCACTTGGCATCATAGGTTCCTATCCTGGCCATGGTGGCTATATGCCGGCCTCAGGTCACTTTCGTGGCCCTATTCGTGAATAAATAAAAACCGATTTGACTCAAGACCTTGGTCCTTATCCAATAACATGATCATAATCATGCCACAAATACCATGATATTTCCCTACGAGCCCTTTACTTATCTTTAACTTTGAAACTTACTTAAAACCTTAACATTTTATTAAAGTGAATACATGCTTCTGAACTCTAAACTCATAAATGGATGGACTAATGTGTGTGCAAACATCATATAACAAGTTGATCATTCAAGTCTGCATAATTATGAATCATCTTGCAATCATACAAATCAGAACCATCAACAACAAAGTAAATAGGAAGGAACAAGGTTCACCTCAATAAGTCCAAGTATGGTGCCTCACGGAACTAGTACGAACATAAGTATCAACACACTGACTTGTTTGTTTGAGCTAATCATCTATATAACTATGCACATGGATTCTTTGCAAATGGTCGTTTACAGATTCAAGCATTGATCAGAACATATGTACTGAAATTCTCAAACTACTGCAATAAGTATAATGATTGGAAGAAAACTGCACAGGTCCTTCAACTTGACCGACACAATCAAACTAAGTAGGAAATTAAACCATCATCACATTTAATGAAATCATCAATATCATCCGAATTACGAGCATCACAGATCAGAACATAATCTCCCAAAATTCAACTAATAGTCATGAGGTTCGAATCAAATATCATAAATTATTCTTGATCATTAACAACTAAGAAATTTACATCAATTTCATATCATAGCATAGCATAAATAACAATCAATAACACAAGATTAACATCATAGATATATATAAACATTTGTGATGCAAGTCCTAGGGGAACTTGCCTTGAGAAAAGAACGAGAGGCAAACATTGAAAACGGGTCGAAACATAGCTTTCTGTTCGACATCAAAATATGGCCGCTCAAACATCATAATGAAGATCCTCCGTGAAAGTGTAGACTGATATGTTACGAATCAGCTCTAAAAAATCAGTTCAATACGACGGTTAACGAACCAGGAATCAAGTTTTGAATAAGACTGCGCCTGGCTCACCAAAGAATATTGGGCTCAACTTTAAGAAAACGGTTTTGGGCCAAAGATTAACGTTTACTTAACTCCGCTTAACGCCGGTTCGTTTCTAAAACGCTAAAATTTGAAATACAAATTTTTGGGCTGTTACATTCATTGTACTTTATATGAAATCATTACTAATTTACTGTAATTAATTACTTTACCGTAATTCATGATGCAAGGTAAACATTCGATAAAAAATTATTTTTAAGTCTACTACATAAATTGTATCTTCGAGTCTCATGGTATCTTAAACCTCCATATGATTGACGATCAAGTAGAAAAAATAGCAAGGAGAAATAAATGTAATCAGGGTGTCCCCTTATATGATTGAACATAAATTGAAGTCTTCTTAATTTAAATGTTCAAAACGATGCCCGCAATTCAATGAATTTATATCAAGTGTTATGTATAATGAAGTAAACAATAATGTCTCAATACTCAAATAAAATTGTCTCACCATCAACATTCGGATGTATGCTTCGGATTATTGGCATTGAGACAGGATCATGAATCGGGTCTTGTGAGAGACGTTGGTGATTTATATGCATGCGTAGGCAAGCAAAGTAGTTTATCTATGAATAGAACTCGTAAAATTTATATATCTTCGAAAACTTGTTTGATCAGTATATATATTTGCTCTCATAAAAAATCAGTCAACATATATGTAGAAAGAAATACGAACAATAGATAGCATTCATATTACTTACAGCTTCATAACCATCTAAAAGTTTGACATGCTTGATATAGCTACTAAAAACATGATGTACATTTGCAGTCATCCGACTCAAGATGGGAACATATATATCGAATGGTGTTGTGCTGATCGGAAATGCAAGATATCATATATTAAGCCAAAAGGATTTGAGCCATTCTAGGCTATCCACATCATTTAATTAGTTGTCAAAATCCTATTCTCGATTGGTCAATTCATTTGCTTGGTTGTTAAATTATTTTGTTTTGATTGGTCTAATTTTGCCGATGTGGTATGATCCGACAAAGTCGAGCCTTCAAACTACGCTTTTATGTAGAAAATGGTTCTCTATTTTGGAAGGTAGCATTTCAACAAGTCATTTATTTGTTTAATTGTCTTAAACATGGAAAATAGATTTTTAACCATAAAGACAACATTTTGTGTTACTTCTCACGACAAAGGTAAGGTGATGCAACTGATAAAAATGAAATATTTATGCGATGTTCTAGACTTGGTTAAGGTGTCCTACATAATCATGTCAAAAAATATTGCATTATATTTGAATTGTGAAATTGCAATTTCGACTTTAGAAATTCTAGGAGGGACGTCTCCTATAAATTTGTCGTGTATCATGCACTCAAATTTGCCATGTATCATAACTGAGAAGATCGAGTTGGTTTTTAAATTCACTCAAATTTGGTCATCATACATGCAGAGTTTAATTCGTGGACAACTTGAGCCATTTTAAAATGTCCACCTCAAACAATTATGTGGCAAATTCTTATATTGTGATTGGTCCATTATTTAGCTGACTGTTAGATTCTTTTGTTCTGATTGGTCAAGATTTTAAATCCTGGTGATGTGTTATGATATGCATAAAAGTGCAATTAAGCAAACATTCTAAGTACAAATTTAATTCTGTTTTGTGCTAAACGTGGAAATTTTAATAGACCATAATAACTCAATTCTATAAATTTAATTGCTTTGTGAGAATTTTAAGGAAAGTCGACAAATTCAAATCTTAAAAATCAGATTAATGAGGATCTAAATTAGTTTAAACCATTCTAATCACCACGTCCAAAAATTCAACATTTTAAAATTCAACATTTTACATTTGAATATCTCCTAAATATCACATTCGGTAATTCCCATGTTTCATTCATTCACTCATATCTGCAACCTGCAGGAAGAGAAGTGTAGATCAGAGAGTTCGAAAGGCAATTGTTCACTCATATTACAAGTCGATTGTTGATTGATGATCAATTGTTAATGATGATGAGTCCAACTTCAATTTTGGGAAAATATGAGTGGTGAAGGGTCATTCTAGATTTTGATAATTTCAAAGAGTAATCGTTTAATTGAGTTGTGCAAATTTAATCGACGGATTTTAAGTGAGTTTTAATCGATGAATAGTAATTAAATTTTAATTGAGTTTGAAATAGACGGTATTAATGAGAGACATGAGAGACGGATTCATATTCTTATGCATATGTATAATGTTTTATACAATATCAAGAATGTTTTATGAGTAAACATTTTATATCATTTTTATGCATATGTATATCACCGATGTTCTTAATAAATTTCTAATATTTTTTATATAACAAGAATGTTTGTCCGTCCCTTTTAGTTTCTCCATAAGACCGTTTCTCAGGAGACTTACTCAAACTTTATAGGTGAAAGCTATAAAAATTGTGTATGGGAGATCATGTGGAGATTTTAATTGAGTTCGTTAAACCAAAATTGGTAAGAGTCCAACTAAAAAAAATGAAAATTCAAACAAGAATGAACTGAAGACTAAATTTTAGTGGACGCTTAATGGCGTGCCAAACAGCCGGTTAATTCTCCTTAAGTCCCTCACGATAGATTTTCATAATGCCTCTATTTTATTTTAAAATTATTTTGTCGAGTAAGCTTCCTAACAGAACATCTATTCATAAGTTATCTATGGATTCACCTATGTTGTCACTAAAATTATTGATGTTATAGATAAAAACGTCTATGTTGTAAATAAAATGAATTTTTGGTATAAAACACCAATGTTGACAACATACACGTTTTTAATAATGATATTAATAATTTTATTAACAACGTAGGTCGGTCTTTAAATAAGCTATACTTTGTGCCATTTGTTTAGTTGCATTTTCTTATTCCCGTTAAAGAACAAATGTCATGTCGTGTTCGTTCTGTACACCGGAGATTGAGAAGAAGTTGGAAACATAGTAATAAATCTTGATTTGAGTCTATAATTGTATTTATGTTGATTATAATATTTGGGTGCTTAATTTATTAATTAGATTAATTAAATGAACTAAGTAATGATATTTAATGTAAATAAAAGTAAGTTTGAGGGATAAATTCTTGCGTAAAATGAGACATGTCTGGGTTATATATAGTATATAAATGCAATACATGACATTTGTTGTGGTACTAAGGAGTATATATTAAGTTACGAATTTCATGCAATATTGTATATAGTAAATATAAAAAACGAAGAAACAATAACATTATTAATTAGATTTATTTTATATTCAATATGTATTTTTTTTTCTTTCTAATTTCATGTTAAAATTATTCCAACTGGTTTGCCATATGTCGAGAGAATTTGCTATGGATATTTCATGTCATTGATAGTGTTGATATCAAGATTCTCGATGCTATACTTATTTAAGAAATGAGTAATTCTATTTCAACCATTATGATAGCAAATATATGTCATTATCGAGCATTTAACCGATCCATCACTGACTCGTAATATTTCGATCATCGATTTTCTCGCATCGACTAATGTTGTAGTTGATGAGATTAATAATTAATTTGTTATGTCGAAATGCCCATGAATGTGTCAAGTACTCAAGTAGGGATATCATTACAAGGTGAATGGTGTTGAGAATTGTCACGGGATGTTTTCAAAGCAGCTCTTGAGAGCTCAAGGTTCATGGATGCATGTATGATCATGATGATGCAAAACATATCATCGAGGCAAAAATGATATGTAAAATTAATGTAAGGAAAAACTTTTTATTCTTATGATGATGATCCAATCAGAGACCAAGTCCCCATTCAATTTTGATAAATGTAACATCATAAACTTTCGTAGAGTTTAAAGGTATTGAGAATGTTACTTATACCATAGAGGTGCACCCTTATTCTCGGAACCACCTAGAAGGACTCAAAGTTACGCCATTGCTCTAAAGCAATCATAGTATGGGTAGGTGATCCACTATATAAGAAGTTTATCTTTGCGCATCGAGTGACAACAGGTGCACGGAAAGAATATGCACGTGTTGGTTTTGGGCCAACATATCATGGGAAAAGCATATTAGAGTAATAAAGTGTTGCCCGACCCACATGGGGACGGGTGTTATAAATGGTATTAGACCTAACAAATCATTAACGATAAGGGTAGACACTTGGTTAGCATTGCACGACGGGACATTCATAATTTAAGAGGGGTGAATGTAATGTCTCAAATTAAAAAAATTAAATTGATAGATCGCTAGCATACCAAGATGGTGTAGTTTTCTTTTGAGAATTCATACATAAGAAATCAATAAAAGCATGCTTTCGCTGGAACAATATTATAAATCTTGGATGAGGTATTCATATGTTCTCCTAGTGTGCAAAAATGAAATGTGTGGACTTATGGGTCGAATATCACCAAGAGCAGACATGGGTAACCGCCTAGCCAACAATAGGATGAAGCATTACAAGACCACCCATATATTAGTCTAATTTGCTATGACAATAAAGAAGAGCCAAAGGATGATCTCACTTTCACGCCGAGATCCACCATCCTCACCAGATTCACCCAATGTTACTTATATGTTGTATTTTCTAGATTCACTATCACTTAATTGACAACTTATCGGGTCATAATGGGCACCCATACCCTATCTAGAACCTTTAGTTGAACATGGTCCGTATTAGATTCAAATGTAAAACCAAATTTCACCAAGATTTTAGGAATGGGTCAATCGAGAGTTCGAGATCCGTTGTTAGATTTTTTAATAGAATCATACTTCTTTCGATGCACAAATTATTATGAAACACATTACAAAATCCTAAAAACATGATTTTAATCGACGGTTCTACTTTGTTCGTACTAACGCACAATCCCGCTTAAAATAATTATGTCCGGCTTAGGTATCTCGGAAACTGTGTCATATCCATGTAACAAGACCAAGACACTACATCGATCGGGCCGTAATAGTTTATGTTAGTTTATATAATAATTTTTTGGTGCCCTCTCAACCGCCCGAATTTTTTTTCACCAAAACATGTCAAGAATAATACCCTCCATCCCGGGTTCATCTTTCCGCGGGCCCGGACACAAATTTTAAGAGAAAATTGAATAAAGTAGGAGAGATGGTGATAAAGTAAGAAAGATAGTGGATAATGTATGACCAATAGTGAATAAAGTAGTAGATAGATTTTCCAATTTAAGGGATGAGAAGATGAAGTTGGGACAACCCAAAACGGAATGCGGGAAGATGAAACTGGGACGGAGGGAGTATTAGTGAAAAGTTTGGGGACCACCAAAAATATTTCTACCAAACATGTAAAGAATCATAATAGTGAAATCTATATAATACATTAATCAAAAAATATTTAGAGCCATTCTAGAGTGTTCAACTCAAACAATTATTTGGCAAAATAGAGAGCTCTTATTGATCCATTTGTTTCCTTGATGTCCAATTCTTGAATTCTAATTGGTCAAAACATTTTTATTTTTATGATGTGTTATGAGTTGGCAGATTATTTAATCTCGCTTGTATTTTTAGAAGACTAAATGGTTTGGATTCATACTCTACTTTCTCGCACTATACCCACCAATAAATATTAATAACGGTCTCGGTACTAAACGAAGTTCAAAACTCAAATGCAATCGGAGGTTGCATAAAAGCTACGTACCACTACAAGAATACCGCAAATAAAGACGGATATTAGCTTACGGATAGAATAGCTTATTAATTGCTAAGGATTAGCGAGGATAGAGCGCTTCGCTATTCATCGTAAACATTGCAAGCCTTTGAATCAGGATTTTTACAAATGACATTATTTTTCACTATACCCGTCGAGTATCGACGGGTCATTTACTAAGGTATAATAAAACTCCATCAGCTATATATGGTTAGTTCTCCTATCATAGTGGGATTCACATTCAAATAGTATATTTGTATAATATTCCTAATATCTATATTTAGCTACTGTTTGTTGGGACTTGGGATATGTATGGATTTGTTTGAATCAAAAGTTTGGACTGATTGGGGATGAAGAATGAAGATTTTGGCATAATAATAGGGTATCTTACCGATTATTTCTTATTATTGTTGTAAACAGTAGATAGAATTACTAAAAATAGCAAACATAATGATAGAATTTGTGATGAAAATTGATTATAGTTATCTGTAAAAGTCAATTGATAAAGCTTTAAAAATATGGAGGGAGTAACTACCATATATCTATTCCCTTTCATATAGTATAGAATAGATAATACTTCTATAATAACACTCAACTAGTATTAACCTGATTTACGCCATCAGTATATTTTACTTTTAATAATAAATTAAAAGGGGATGATAAATAAATTAACGAGAAAATAAGGTAGTCAACTTTATGTGAACATCGTTGGTCGCGGTGTCGATCGGTAGTCCTTCTTCATCCAATATTATATCATTGAGTGTTTATGATAACTATATGAATGTAAAAATAGGGTCCTATTGCATCTTAATTCGTTAATTAGTAATGTAAATGTCTTTTGAAAAATTGTATCCTCAAACCGAACCAAAATAAAATACTACAAAAGTATACAATATAATCAATAGGTTGTTTCCAATAACCTCAGGTGGTATGTGGTCACTCCACCACACACACAAAAAAAAAATTATTATACAAATATAATTTCACATGTTACGATTATTTTTTCCAACCCACCGGTTCCTAACAACCCCGCGTTGGTATGCATCATCCCACCAAAGACACAAAAATTATTATTCTACAAACATAACTTACTATGTTGTTCACCCTTCGGGGGTCTTCATGGTGATCAAGAAAGTAGAGAGAAGATCAAGAGAGTTTCCCACCTAGAGAGTATCGATCCCCATGCTCAAGTATGGATCAAGAAAGTAGAGAGAAGATCGAAGAGAGATCCCCGCCTAGAGAGTATATATGCACTCCCAACCCCTCCCCGGAAAATGTAATTTTACTAACTTGATCATAAACTGCTATGTCGGGTCTTGTAACAAAGGTATGGAACGGTTTTAGTATATGCCGAATCGACCAACATCATTATTTCGGACGGGTTGAATTCGGGATGTAACCAAATTCTTCCAAACCATAAATAGTAGAGAAGAGAACCCTTATACCTCATCCTACCGATCAATCTTATACATAAAGAAAAGGAAATTGAAGGTCTTCACATGCAAAATATTGTTGATAGACATGTAGAGATCAACACACCACCAATTAACTCACGGTATCTATTCTATCTTCGAACCGAAAAGAGCACGCCTAGGAGAAAATAATTTAAAAATCGATAGTGAAAATAAAAGCATAAAACGGAATAAAAGTTAAACCTTAGAGATCTTTACAAACATTTAAATTATAATCAAAGCTCAGATACATTATCAACTTACTCATCTCAGATTTTATTTACTATTAAGTCGCAAGGTACTTTAGCCACATTTCACAATGATACACTAACTCAAATTTAATTTACGGATGGTAGAGAACGAACATGTGCTCAAGGTTATTCTTCCTTATCCAAGTCGTGTAGTGTTGACTCTGCATTTTTCCGCATCAACCTACCTATTAAGAATCACAAATAAATGGTATTCCTTTTGTATCCAAGTCAAATATGTCCCGAATAATATTTTACAACCGCCCAACCCCATATGATGGAGTCTATTCTCAAAAATAGAAACATCAAATTTATCTTGATCCATATCAAATAAAAAAAAACTCAAGAAGAATATGCATAGAGTTGCATTTAAGTACACAATTATAGTAGATATTGTTGTTAGCATTTTATGAAAACATGCGAAGTCATAAAGTCGAAAAGTTTTAGATGAATTCGTCTTGAAACGACAAATTTAAATATATGTTTAAAATTTTTTCGGAGTTTTGTATCTAAATTTATATGAGATTTAATAAAAACTATATAATGCAGCCAATATTCAAAAAATAAATAGTGAAAGGTTTGCTGGCTGAAAATGCAACTAATTTCATAAAATTTATGTGGCGATGCCGCGATATAGTTTACGCTAATAATAAATAGAAATGGAAGATAAAATAAATTAATCGAAACAACCCCGGGGTGGATAATACAAATCTACCAAACCAACATCAGCATAAGAACACCCAACTGATAATCTATGTGCTAAAACCTTAGCATCACGTTTAACCTGTCAAAACCTCATGGAATAAAATTCGATCTCCATCAAATACCTGAATTTCTTAGAAAACTGAAACAAAGGTGCAAAGCTAAAATTTGTCGATTTAAGAGCAATCACGTTCATTTTAGGAAAGATTTAAAAAATCAAGAAGCAATCTTTCCTAATATAAACACGATTGCTTTCAATGTAGCAAATTTTGCTCTCGATTTAACATCACCCCTTTCAATTACTATATGTTGCCACTCAAAATATTGAACAAATGTATTTTTAAAATTCTATTATTTCATTTTATCTTATATAATAAATTTATATTTTAATTTAGTGAATAAAATTATTTATTTAATTAATAATAATAATCTAGATTGGTTTATGATTCGTCTTGTCATGGTGAATTCAAATATACAGTAATATCGTTGTGATTAACAAAAAATATTCTAATAAAGAGTTTATTCCTAAATAGAGTTTTTTTGAAGCGTTTATACATAAATTGGGACAGTAAGTTTTTATAATTATAGATAGTTTATTCCTTTATAGAGTATTCTTTTAGGGGGTTTTACTGTATGTTCAAAATATTTTTTGGAATTTTGTAGATAAATTTATATGAGATTTAGTAACAACTATATATGCAGCGAACATACAAAAATAAACATTGAAAGATATACTCGTTGAAAATGCAATTGATTCCACAAAATTCCACGCAGGATTGAATTTAATAAATGCTCTATTTCTAAAATTTCATTATTTCATTTTATCTTATTTAATAAATTTTTATTTTTTTAATGAATTAAAAAATTATTTAATTAATAATAGTATTCAAGATTGGTGTCTATGAATTCGTCTTGTCACAACGAATTCAAATATATGTTCAAAATATTTTTCGAAATTCTGTAAATAAAGTTATATGAGATTTAATAAAAGCTATATATATAGTCAACATACCAAAAATAACAGTTAAATATATACTGACTAAAATACAACTAATTACAGAAAATTTCACGTAGGACTGAATGGATCTAGTGAGCTCTAGCCCCTTTTGCTTTACATAATATATGGATGGATGGATGGATGGAATGGATGGATGGATGGATAGATACACTAAATACGATCTTAACTAGATATGGACTTTTCCAAACCACAATTAATCCAATTTTCCCTGTCAAAGACAATCATTGAAGTCTTCACATGCGAGTGATAAAGTCGAAAAGATTTAGATGAATTCGTCTTGACACGGTGAATTTAAATATATGCTTAAAATATTTTTCGGATTTTTCTATATAAATTTATATGAGATTTAATAAAAATATATATGCAGCCAATATACAAAAAATAAACAGTGAAAGATATACTGGCTGAAAATGAAACTAACTCCACAAAATTCTTTGCCATTTACGTTTAATAATAAATAGAAATGGAAGGACAAAATAAATTAATCGAGGCAACCCCTAGGGTGGTATGTGCTCCTCCACATAACGATCTTGGTGTGGATAATACAAATCTACCAAACCAACATCATCATAAGAAAATCCAACTGATAATTAATTTATGTGCTAAAACGTTAGCCTCTCGTTTAACCAACTGGCAAAACTTAATTCTCCATCAAATACCTGAATTTCTTTGAAAAGTGAAACAAAAGGGCAAAGCTAAATTTGTCGGTTTAAGATATTTAATCACAAAGAACAATCAGTTTCAATTACTACATGTTGCCACTCAAAATTTTGAACAAATTTAGTTTTAAATTTGGCTGGCCAACCTTCCGCATTTTCTACAACCTAGACATAAAATTTTGTCACCAAGCAATAACATTGCCCTCATGATCCCTAGCAACAACACTAATACGTTCCCCTATTCGTCTATGTTCAACTGTATCAAAATTTACGTAGGATGACTGGAATTTGAATGAATCAGGATTTAGCCCATCACTTTATATTATCTTATTTAATAAATTTATATTTTTATTTTAGTGAATAAAATGATTTATTTAATTAATAATAATAATCTAGATTGGTCTCTATAGATTCGTCTTGTCACGGTGAATTCAAATATATGTTCAAAGTATTTTTCGAAGTTTTGTAGATAAAAATTTATATGACATTCAATAAAAATTATATACGCAACCAACATACCAAAAATAAATTATATTCAAGACTGGTGTTTATGGATTCGTCTTGTCACGACGAATTCAAATATATGTTCAAAATATTTTTCAGATTTTTATAGATAAAGTTATCTATATAATACATTAAGCAAAAAAGGTTTGGAGCCATTTAAAGCTATCCACATCATTTAATTATTTGGCAAAATAAAGGGTTCTGATTGGTCCGTTTCATTGATTAGTTGGCCAGTCCTTTTATTCTAATTGGTCCAGAGATTTAACTCTAATGATGTGTTATTAGCTTGAGAAACAAAAACAATTTTGCATCTATATAATATAATACATTAAGCAAAAAAGGTTTGGAGCCATTTAAAGCTATCCACATCATTTAATTATTTTGCAAAATAAAGGGTTCTGATTGGTCCGTTTCACTGATTAGTTGGCCAGTCCTTTTTTTCTAATTGGTCCAGAGATTTAACTCTAATGATGTGTTATTAGCTTGAGAAACAAAAAAAATTTTGCATTTATATTGTGTCATATCAATTATTTCTGCTAAGTTGTGAGTTTCTTCTTTTGCAATTCTTCTATCACCATGTAAAAGCTATCTATTGTAAATCAGGTCCACTGATTCATGGAAATGATTCTGCGGGGAGCTTTCCATGTGTGGCAATTAGATGTTATTTTAACTATGAAGTGAGACTATTTTATAAACCACATTTCAATGCATAAAAATTAAAATATGATTTATTATGAAGTTGGTGCCTATATAAGTTTTATTGATATAGGTAAGTTTAAAATGTGTTGATCAAAATTACTCAATAAAATTACAATAAACTTAAAGTGAAATTAGTATAAAAACATTATCATACCCTTGACAACGACTTGATGCATTTTAGAATTTTAGTTTGTTATACTATAGTCCTGATATATTTTTAATTCATAAAACTAACCACAAATAATTACAAATATATTCAATTTCAAAAACTTTGATGTAACTGATCGACAAACATTATTATTTTAGAATTTTAGTTTGTTATACTATAGTCCTGATATATTTTTAATTCATAAAACTAACCACAAATAATTACAAATATATTCAATTTTAAAACTTTTATGTAACTGATCGACAAACATTATTATTATAGTCAGAAACTAAGAATGAAGTTTTGTAAAAAAATTCGTTAATGTTTTCTTTAAAATATTGATGTTCAATGTAAAATAGTTGATAATGTAAAATAATATTTAATTAGAAGACATAAAATAATCACTCATAAAATATTATTTATAATATTTAACACTTTAATATTTAAGAATATAGGTCCATCCCTCAATTCCTTTACTAATACAGGTCCATCGAAAATTTGTGATTCATATTTTATCTAAATTCTTAAGACAAGTTCCCGACTTAAAATGAATTAAAATTAAAAGGAAAAGGGTCAAGTTGTTAAAATAAACTTTATTAAATTTTCACTTTTATTTTTTCAATTTTTTATTTTTTTAATTATGTTATTTAGTAGGGAGTAAGTGGAAATAAAAGAAGCGGGAAAACAAAGAAAACTATGAAGGGGAAGAAAGGGGATGAAAAGGTTGAAGGGAAGAAGGATGAGGATGAAATTGTCACAATATATGAAAAAGAATGAAAAATTAAATGAAAGGTTGACGTCTGTTGATAATTATAGACCTTCCTACCATCTAAAAATTATTGTTCGATATATATACGTGTGCTATTTTGCAAGAATATTATCCAGCCATCCCGAAGAAACTTCGAACAATAGAATTGTCGTATAATTTTAGGCTAAAAGTTAAAGTAATGAAAGATTAAAAATAATTAAGGTGGGAAAATGTATTTATTAATTAGTGACACGCAAAATGTATAATTTGTGTGTAAAATTAAGATTGATTATTATTCGTTGAGTGTGTGCTGGTAATTTCTTTCTTTTTTTTTTTTTTGTAATGTACGAAGTTATGTGAAAAGGCTAAAAACTTGAAAAGTATGAAGTTCCGCGTGATGTAGGGAGTAATTTGTAATTTTTCATATTTTATGATATTTTTCATTTAATGTAAATTTAGGATGCATCACTAAAAGAGAAGAAATAAAATTACACCAACGGTGTGAGGGTTATTTTGGATAAATCGAATGTAACTCATGAAGTCTATTATATAGATTAGGATGGTGAAATATTTAAATAAATGATAATCTATGACAAAGTGGTATAAATGTATACTTTTGGTGGGAATGTATGAAAAATTGGTGAAAAGATGTAACAGTATGGTTTTTTAATTATTTGGTTGTGGTACTTTCCTACATCAGGGTTTTCTAATTTTAGTGGCAAAATATTTAATTTGTGTTTAAAACTAAAATGGTTTATTATTTTTGTTGGGTAGCTTCGCTTTTTAATTAATTTATGAAGTTCGTGGACGATTAAAATGTATGCAAGGGATGGAGGTAGTAATGTATGAAGTTCTATGATACGATTAAAACGACAAACGTATTTAAATTATAGTAACGCATGGAGTACGATATTAGTCGTGTTCGAGAATCGTAAATGAATAGAGAGGCTCATACCCTTGCCAATCAACAACTCCAATTCCTGGTCCAAATAGGTCCTTATAGGTGGGTCTAAATATTGGTCCACCTAAGGATCCTTAAAAAGTTACAAGTCTAAATTGATCATGATTGGGTGAAACTTCCATGTTTTTAAATTCGTATATTTCTATCTAAACTTGGTGACATGTGTTGTATATCATTCATTTTTTCAGTTATATACACCATCGAGTTTCAAAAGCGAGGCCTCTTACATGCCTACATCAATTATTTATTGATTTTCTATTTTTTCTTATCTATACTACCTAGACTAAAGAGGGAATACTAATAAGAGTTCTATAAAGGAGTTACTTTGTACTAAAGAATAAATGGCGAAGTCTTTCTTAAAGTCGAGGATGATGATATAATTAAACGCCACATTAATGACTATATATGTGATGAGCAGCCCGACAAAGACACCAAACCTGTGTTATACGAGGTTGTTGCAAAGAATGGTGCATGGTCCTAGCGGTCCGACAAAAGCTACTACTCCGTGCATGGAAAATAATGTATTCACAATGTTTTCCTAAAAATTTCATCATGCATTTATTTTTCAAGAAATAAATTTGAAAAGATTCAACGATTCTTTCTTGTGGTTTGGAATAATGATCGAGTTAAAGAGGACTATTTGATGATAATTTGGGTAAATATGAAGAAAGAAAAATGTGGTTAGAAAGAAGAAAAGAAGTTCTCTAGGTGGAGACACCGCCAGCTTAGGTGAGGGATGGTATTGTTCGATCAATTCATACTTGACTAATCAACGCAATTATTGGAATTCACATTGTCGAGCCTATGTCACCTATATCTTACTAAACCGTATTCGTTATTTTACTTTAAAATCGGTCGAGTTCTATCCAACCCGCATCGAAACCTGCTCATAATAATGATGTTCACGTCCGAAAGTTAGGCATACAATCAACCTGCTCCATACATCGTAACAAGACTCAAACCACAAAATTTTATAGTTAAGTAAGTAAAAGTACATTTATCCTCGAGGTAAAAAACAATTGTAACATGCATGTAAAATTATGTTTGTAATTTAAAATGGTGGGGAGGGGGGAGGGGGTCCGGTTGTTGGAAACCCACCCATTTAATTTCAAGTATACACTTTTGTATTTTTATTTTGGTTCGATTCGAGGATTAAAAATATATGTACATGTTATCGATTAACATGTCAAGTATGGGTAGAGTACCATATATAAAATATACTATGTTATCAACCTGGCTTGCTTCAGTATGCTGGGTCATTGGATCCTAAGTTCCTTACCCATTAAAGGCATATCCGCCATTTGTAATTCAGATTTTACATTTTCTACTACCGTGAAAAAAAGACTCAAAGGATATGGTATCGAATGAAGAAGGATTATCACGCATGATTTAACACTAACGTTGTTTACAAGGAAGTTAATTAGACAATCTTATTTTCACGATTAATTTATTTTGTCATCCCTTTTATATTTATTATTAGAAGTAAAGTATACAGTGGCATTGTTGAATTGTATAGATCTATAGAATTCGAACAAGGATCACACAGGTAAGCTCATCTCTGATGCATCAAAGCTTATATTGATTTACATAACTCGAACAAGAATGATTGGCCGAATTGTACCAAATATGACAAACATTGTCCTTCACTTTGTATTGTACTGCATTTTTATCATCGTGGCATGCCTCATAATTAGAAAAAAATGAAAACAAAAAATAAATTAAGAGACTATAGAAAAGGTAAACAACAAACAAATGGGTATAAACAAATTTGAAGATTTATAGAAAACCTTAACATTCTAACTCAGAAGTGACCAAGGAACCAAAATTGACAAGTAATTCCAAAGATCGATCGATCCGACGATGAGTTTCATCATCTAACAAAGGAAAGTTTTGAATTACATTCCACCTCCAACACACAATAAGTTTTTTTTTTTTATAGTCAGCATTTCTTAATCTTTCATAAATCACTCGCCTTCGACCAAAGGGTTAGGTTTAGTTTGACTTTTTTTTTTAAGAGCATATGTAATTCAAATTACTAATCACATGTTCAGCATGTTCAGATGGGATTGAAAAAGAAAAGATTAATGAGTTTTCATGTTTAGTAGTATATTGGAAAAACAATTATTAACGGTTATTCAAGAGAACCTTCTTTTTTTTTTCAAGAGAACATTTTAGTTTCATTAATTAACATATTATGCTGAAATTTTTTTTGGTGGGTGAGTGTGCACCCTGCCCCAAAAATTAAATTATTATTTCACTACATCATTTTTTACACTATCCCCTGATTTTTTTTCTAAGTAATTAGATGGGTGGCCTAAAAGATATTATTATATCACAAATCAACATACTTTTCAAATGTTTCGTGACATGTTTTCGAGGAGATGGGTAGGGTAGGTCTTCCGATTCCCAAGAAATATCAATAGTTCCCTAACTTAACTTTTCACGGTTTTGATAAAAGTTACTTTTTGGAGTCGGGACACACTCCTATCCACACTACCTCACCCACCGCTATTTAATATTCATTATTTCACTAAAATAATCATAATCTTTTGAGTTAGGTCGGGTTTGGATCCTGCTTTCACTAGTATGGAATGGTGGGGCATATACCAACCCGACGCCATTACTTTGAACGGGTATTGTGCGGTTCGCAACGAAAGTTGGTTATAACATGAGACGCTCAAAAGAATTTTATCGAGTCACATGTATGTGTTGTTTTCAGATGAGCTTTTGTTGATAATAATGGTCGATACAATTTTCACTAATCGTAAAATGTGAATATGTTTGTAAACTTTTTGGCATACGACTTTAAAATACCATTAACAAATAAACAGTAACTCAACTTTAATTGAGTAACAAATAAACAGTAACTCAACTTTTTGGCTGATACAATTTTCACGGGTCTTCATGTATGGGTCAAGTTCGATCCTAAGTTCCTTACCCATTAAAGGCATATCCGCCATTTGTAATTCGTATTTTACATTTTCTACTACCGTGAAAAAAAAAGACTCAGTGATATGGTACTGAATGAAGAAGGATTATCACTGCATGACGAACACTAACGTTGTTTACAAGGAAGTTAATTAGACAATCTTATTTTCACGATTAATTTATTTTGTCATCCCTTTTATATTTATTATTAGAAGTAAAGTATACAGTGGCATTGTTGAATTCTATAGATCTATAGAATTCGAACAAGGATCACACAGGTTAGCTCATCTCTGATGCATCAAAGCTTATATTGATTTACATAACTCAAACAAGAATGATTAGCCGAATTGTACCAAATATGACAAACATTGTCCTTCACTTTGTATTGTACCAGACTTTTATCATCGTGGCATGCCTCATAATTAGAAAAAAAAAATGAAAAACAAAAATAAATTAAGAGACTATAGAAAAGGTAAACAACAAACAAATGGGTATAAACAAATTTGAAGATTTATAGAAAACCTTAACATTCTAATCCCCTGTAAGTGACCAAGGAACCAAAATTGACAAGTAATTCCAAAGATCAGATCGATCCGACGATGAGTTTCATCATCTAACAAGGGAAAGTTTTGAATTACATTCCACCTCCAACACAATAAGTTTTTTTTTATAGTCAGTATTTCTTAATCTTTCGCATAAATCACTCCGCCGACCAAAGGGTTGTGTTTAGTTTGACTTTTTTTTAAGAGCATATGTAATTCAAATTACTAATCACATGTTCAAAGATGTTCATGGGATTGAAAAGAAAAGATTAATGAGTTTTCATGTTTAGTAGTATATTGGAAAAACAATTATTAACTGCTATTCAAGAGAACCTTCTTTTTTTTCAAGAGAACATTTTAGTTTCATTAATTAACATATTATGTCAAATTTTTTGGTGGGTGAGTGCACCGCCCCCAAAAATTAAATTATTATTTCACTACATCATTTTTTTACACTATCCCCGTGATTTTTTTTTTGGGGCTAATTAGATGGGTGGCCTAAAAGATATTATTATATCACAAATCAGCATACGTTTTCAAATGTTTCAGTGACATATTTTTCGAGAAGATGGGTAGGGGTAGGTCTTCCGATTCCCAAGAAATATCAATAGTTCCCTAACTTAGCTTTTCACGTGTTTTGATAAAAGTTACTTTTTGAGTCGGACACACTCCTATCCACGGCCTCACCCACCGCTACTTAATATTCATTATTTCAATAAAATAATCATAATCTTTTTTGAGTTAGGTCGGGTTTGGATCCTGCTTCACCGTATGGAATGGGTGGGGCATATACCCAACCTCGACGCCATTACTTTGAATCTGTATTGTGCGGTTCAACGAATTAGTCGTTATAACATGAGACGCTCAAAAGAATTTTATCGAGTCACATGTATGTGTTGTTTTCGTATGAGCTTTTGTTGATGATAATGGCGATACAATTTTCAATGAACTGTAAAATGTGAATATGTTTGTAAACTTTTGGCATACGACTTTAAAATACCATTAACAATAAACAAAGAACTCAACTTTAATTGAGTTGTGAATAATTGTGATTGAGATAGTATTAAAATTTTATAAGTTTTATAGGTTATTATATAAAGTGTAAGAGACTAAGAGTGAAGAGATGTGTAAGAGTTTTTAAAATTATTTGATTGGTTTTAAGGTTATTTGATTTATTTAAGGTTGGTATAATAAAACTAAAAAGTGAAGTGGAGGAAAAATAGGTAGAGAGAAAATTTAATTGAATTAATAAGATGCTGATTAAAAACTGACATCGTTCGATTCATTAAAGTCGAGTGGCAAACATGATCGATTGTTCAACTAAAGCTTGAGTTTAGTTGTATAACAAACGCCCATCAGCAAACCTAAAATGCTATTGTAGTAATTGTAGAGTTTCATATGCTTATTATTCTTTTATATTCATTTACGAGATGACGGGCCATAAACTAGTATGAGATTGAATAAAAACTATATATGTAGTCAACATACAAAAAATAACAATAAAATATATACTGGCTCATTACAATAAAATGAAGCATTTGTGAGTGATAAATTAATCTCAAATAGTCCAAATCCCTCTCAGAAGATTTTATTTGGGAGGGATAATTGCTATCTAACATTTGTTGGAGAAAATCAAGTCTCAGATAAGTTTTTGGTACCGATACCAAATATGTCTCAGATTATTATTTGGGAGCGAGGAATAACTCTGATAATATCATCAGAGAGAGATGATTATTCCTCTCAAATGATAATGGTCTATTATGTAATTCCATTATTTACCAATTGAAACAAGCTATCCCTCTCAAATACTAGGTGCAATATTGTTCGTTTACATCACCTTTAGCAAGAGAAATATCCATCTTTGATAAGATTTATGTTTTCAAACAAATTGGTAATCCTTAATTATATATGTCCATTTTTTTTTCTTTAATGATAATTGTTTATTGGGATCTCGTTATAGGTATGATTTATTATTGATTTCCAGGTTTTCCTTTCCAGAATGATAGTGTTTTTTCCGGAACTCTCTGCAGATTTGCATTGTTCTAACAAAAGACATCGGGCTCCAGATCTGAGAAAATGAAACAAAGTGGCAGGATTAAATATAAGATTTGTGAGTAGGAAGGAAAAAGAAATGATGATGAAGTAGTAATTTTCAATTTTCAATTCTGGTAGTGATATTCATTTATTTTTTCCTGCAATTCATCACGAAAGCAAAGTAATCATTATGCTTGTGAAGTGTAAACATTTTCATTTTCAAATTAGATAAAGAATAAAAAAAAGTCTATCGACGAACCTGGAGGATTGAAGTCTATCTGTACAAAAAAGAGCCAAGAAAATGTTATAAATCCATATTACCAGCATAAGTAATGATAAAATAGTGAAGTACTGGAGAGTCTGGCGTGAAAGATTTAAGAACAAGAGAATGACATGAGCAAATTTGATAGATAGATTCAAGAATGGAAGAAAGTATAAAGAAGATACAAGACATTTTCCTCTAGAGAGTATAAGTTGATCCCTCTCCCTCCCCACTCAGTATTGAGATCAGGAAAGTAGATAGAAGATCTAAGAGAGTTTCCCCACCTAGAGAGTATCAGACCCCAGGCCCGTTATGTATTAAGAAAGTAGAGAGAAGATCGAAGATAGTTTCCCCGCACAGAGAGTATATGCGCATCTCTTGTAAACAATTTAGTTTTTACTAACTTAATCATAAAAATATTGCGCCGGGTCTTATAACAAAGATATGGAACGGTTCGAGTATATACCGCATCGGACCCGAACATCATTATTTCGATCGAGAGAAGATAAACCTATACCTCATCCCATCATTGAATCTTAACATAAAGAAAATGAAATTGAAAGTCTTCACATGTAAAATGTTGTTGATAGACATGTAAAAGATCAACACACCACCAATTAGCTCACGGTGTCTTTATATCTTCCTGAACCCAAAAGAGCAAGCCTAAGACAAGATTCATAGAACATTCTTAGAAGATCGCTGAAGGACTATGTCAAGCATAGACCCAAAGGTCCTCCTATCCGGATTCATGCTAGTAACACAACCTTGATACGCATTAATTTGGCATCAAAATAAATTCTACCGATTATATATTGTTTTGTAATTTTATATTCTAAAAATTGAAATCAAGAAAGTAGAGAGAAGATCAAATTGAAGTTTCCCCACTTAGAGAGTATTAGATCCCTCAGCCCGCACATGGATCAAGAAAGTAGAGCAAAGATCAAGTGAGTTTCTATGCATCTTGCCACGGAGAAAATGTACTTAATCATAAAATGTCAACTGGTCTTGTAACAAAGGTGGAACGGTTCGAGTATATGTTAGACCGGATCTAAACATCATTATTTTCACGTTGAATTCGCCGATAGAACCAAACTCTTCCTATTACAGACCGCAGAAGAGAACCTTTATACTCATCCTACCGATCAAATCTTATACGTGAAGAAAAGGAACTTAAGTTTTCACGTAAAATGTTGTCGATAGACAGAAAAGATCAACACACCACCAATTAGCCTGTGTATCTCTTCTATATCCCGAATCAAAAAGATGTCTAGTAAATATATACCACTATAATAATATATATGCTAAAATGATCTGTGTGGAAAATACAAATATACCAAACCAACATCATCGTAAGAACACCGATAATATATAAAGCTAAAACGTTACCTTCACGCTTAACTTGGCAAAGCTTAATTTCCATCAAATAATCGAATTTCTTTGAAAAGTGAAATAGCAAGCAAAGCAATTTGTCTTATTTAAGAGATCTAACCACCAAAGAACAATCCTTCAATTACTACATGTCGCCACTCAAAATCTCGAACAAATTTTGTTCTGAATTCGCCAACTCCGCATTTTCAAAGAACCATAAGACATTAAAAAAAAATCACCAAGCAATGCCCTCAAGGATCCCTAGGAAGTAAACAACACTAATATCACGTTCCCCTATTCTGATCCGCCAACCGTATCAATATTTCATTAACATTTCTAAATTTGAACGAATCGTGATTTAGCCCATCAACTTTATATATTACAAAAGATATTCAAAGTAGTATAATAATTCAAAAATTTTCAACGAGTTTGTATTTCAATTTAAATCTCATCCGTTGATCTTACTAATTCAAATTTGAATCTGCACGTATACGGTCATTGTTTCAAAGAGGTTATACCAATCTATCGCAGTATAAAGTTTCCCTTTTATTTATGAGTAATTTGTGGTCAAACTGAAGACACTGGATCGTCAGCCAAAATGTTTCAAATACTCTCTACACTAGTATTTTCAATATTTTCTTTTTTTTTCAATCACTGTATTCATTGTTTTATAGAGAACCCCTAACATTATCGTGAGGTGTTACGTGAATGCTAGTATTTTATTTATATGAGTATAAGTGCAACAACCATTAGAAGAAACTCAATTGGCAATTTTAATTTTAAGTTAAATTGAACCATTTACGATAATGATGTAAATCTAGACTTCAAACTACAAAGCAACCAACATGTTTTTATCATTCATTCTAATTCTAAGTCCTAACGCAACTCCAACAAAATCAATTCATCATTAAAAACTCTGCACTTATCTTCTAACCAAATTTCAAGCCCTAAATCAACCCCAATGTAATCAATTCAATATTAAAAAAATCTCATGTCATCTCCAATAAATTCAAAACCCTAATCGAATCTCCAACAAAATCAAATTCATCATTAAAGAAAAATGTATAACAAATATTTCTTCCATCTTCTTTAATCAAATTGGACACAGTATCAATCTTAAATCATCCAAAATCTTAATTCAACTAAAAGACAATTCGCTATCGAAAACAACGACATTACATTCTACCTTTTATACTTTTTATTATTATTTGTAATTAAATGCCACAATAACACGCTTTCACGTTTCTATAAGAACACCTAATCAATCTGAAGGCCAAACACAAATTTCATGTTTAACTCCGACAAAACATCATGAAAATTCTCTATTCGATTCTTTGTTCAACTGCAATTCCTATAATTGAAAATCTAAATATTTACACTTCTTGTTAAATATTTTAAATGTTTTTTAAATCTATTTTCATTTTCATCTTCTTTAATAAATTTATATTTATTTTAGTGAATAAAATACCCTATTTAATTGCACAATCATCTAGATTGGTGTCTATAGATTTCACATTTGATATTTGAATATAACCAATCTCATAGCGACCCAGAGCTAATCCCAGTATCCTTAAGTCATCCAATGGATCCGAGGCACCATGTCCCAGCTAATGGTCCGATCCCCAAGGCACTCCAGGTCCCACCCCACTCGAAAAGAGTGACGATTAGACCTCAGAAGGTCTCACCTCGAACCACAGGTCTGACTCACCATGGTCCGAGCCTCCTGAAAGTGAGCATAAGGTTAGCACCCTCTCCACCTTAAAAAGCATTCGGGATATGGATAAAGAACTGGATCCATGATCTCATCTCATAGGCTACCAGCAAGGGGCCCAGTGAGATGTCCCAACCCATGAGCCCGACCGAAGAGCTGGACGCATGTGAGGAACTTCCTCCCGACACCTGTACTGTCCTGGACGACATCCGACCTGACCTCCCAACCCGAGATCTCGGCAGACTCGGCACATCCTCAAGAACCTCCCACACGACCAACACTCAAAGCCCAAGATGGTACGGCTAAAGCCACATCACATGGGCCTCATCTAGTATCAGGCTCTTGATCTCTACCAGCACATTACTGGCGCTGATCCTAGTAAGTGCCTTCATCTTTGCCTGGTAGTTTATAAATAGCACATATCCTTAATAAGCAAAGGGTAAGTCACTGAACAAGTCTTCGCTAGTCACATCACGAAAGCACTATACGTATCGATCCACTTTGAAAGAAGTTCATCCTGCTTGACACTTAGCAAACCTGCACCAACCCCCCCCCCCCCCTCAGGCTCACCTGAGGTCGGCAATGCCCTGCCGATCCACCCAAGGGAGCCTAGTCCTTTTTTTTTTTTTTTTTTTTTTTTTTTTTTTTTTTTTTTTTTTTTTTTTTTTTTTTTTTTTTTTTTTTTTTTTTTTTTTTTTTTTTTTTTTTTTTTTTTTATTTTTTTTTTTTTTTTTTTTTTTTTTTTTTTTTTTTTTTTTTTTTTTTTTTTTTTTTTTTAAAATTTTTTTTTTTTTTTTTTTTTTTTTTTTTTTTTTTTTTTTTTTTTTTTTTTTTTTTTTTTTTTTTTTTTTTTTTTTTTTTTAATAATTTTTTTTTTTTTTTTTTTTTTTTTTTTTTTTTTATTTTTTTTTTTTTTTTTTTTTTTTTTTTTTTTTTTTTTTTTTTTTTTTTTTTTTTTTTTTTTTTTTTTTTTTTTTTTTTTTTTTTTTTTTTTTTTTTTTTTTTTTTTTTTTTTTTTTTTTTTTTTTTTTTTTTGTTTTTTTTTTTTTTTTTTTTTTTTTTTTTTTTTTTTTTTTTTTTTTTTTTTTTTTTTTTTTTTTTTTTTTTTTTTTTTTTTTTTTTTTTTTTTTTTTTTTTTTTTTTTTTTTTTTTTTTTTTTTTTTTTTTTTTTTTTTGTTTTTTTTTTTTTTTTTTTTTTTTTTTTTTTTTTTTTTTTTTTTTTTTTTTTTTTTTTTTTTTTTTTTTTTTTTTTTTTTTTTTTTTTTTTTTTTTTTTTTTTTTTTTTTTTTTTTTTTTTTTTTTTTTTTTTTTTTATTTTTTTTTTTTTTTTTTTTTTTTTTTTTTTATTTTTTTTTTTTTTTTTTTTTTTTTTTTTTTTTTTTTTTTTTTTTTTTTTTTTTTTTTTTTTTTTTTTTTTTTTTTTTTTTTTTTTTTTTTTTTTTTTTTTTTTTTTTTTTTTTTTTTTTTTTTTTTTTTTTTTTTTTTTTTTTTTTTTTTTTTTTTTTTTTTTTTTTTTTTTTTTTTTTTTTTTTTTTTTTTTTTTTTTTTTTTTTTTTTTTTTTTTTTTTTTCCAAACAAAGGCCTTCCATCTCAATGGTAGCCTTTTAAATAGGCACATATCCCAATAAGCAAAGGGAGACCAAGTAAGTCACTAACAAGTCTTCTCAGTCACATCACGAGCACTATACGAGTCGATCCGCACCTCGAGTAAGTCTCATCCCGGCTTGACACTTAGCAAACCGGTGTCAGTCTAACTCCACAATCACTTAGATTTATTTAACTCTTCCAAATGGTACCAAGATGAGAGGCCTTGCTAGGTGAGGATCGTTGCAGAACCACCGCCACTACTCCGTAAGGACCTCGCACACTTGAGTGGGGAAGATGTCGCCACAAGTGTCAAACCGGATGAGACTTTACTCGAGAGTGACCGCAGACGACTCAGATAGTGCTTGTGATGTGATTAGCGAGAAGACTTGTTCAAGTGACTTACTTGGTCCCTTGCTTGTTGGGATATGTGCCCTATTTATAGTCGCCATTGAGATGGAAGGCTCGCTAGGATCGCGCCATGTGTACTGGCTAGGATTGAGCCACCAATGCTAAGATGAGGCCCATAGCCCAATAATGAAGCTTTAGCCCATGCCCTCTGGGCTTTAGGGTAATTTGGTCATTATTGGGAGAGTTCTGAGGATGTGAGTCCGCCGAGATCTCGTTCGAGGGGTCGGTCCGGATGTCCGATCCGGACAAGACTGCTGTCACCGAGGAAGTTCTCCTGCTACCCAACTCTTCCGATTCGGAGCTCATGGGTTCGGACATCTCACTCTTTGGTGCCCACTTGCTTGGTAGCCTATGAGACGGTCATGCCGATCCGAGTTAACATCCGATCGAGTCTGGGTCGGAGAGGTGCGACTTAGCACTATGCTCCTTTCCTGGAGGCTCTGACCATGGTGGGTCGGATCTAGGTTCCTGTCGGCCTTGCAGGTTCTAACTTTGTCCCTTTCTTTCAGGTGGGTCGGACCATAGGTGGTCTGCCCGGATCGGACCATCGGCTCGACATAAGTGCCTCTGATCCATCGGATGACTTGGGATGCCTTAGGATTCGCCTCCTGTGTCCTTTATGACGGATTGGAGATATTTCCAGATCAACATATGTCCCCTAGTTTCCAAGTATCTTAGTAGAAGATAGTTGTGGAACTATTGTTTTGGGAAGTCGCTTGAGGAAAAGAACTGCCTCCATTCAACTGCTTCGATCCCGCTGAAAAAAAGGTGTACTCAGATTGTAGGCCATTGACTTAGTCTCTCTCTTTTCTTTTTTCTAAAACATCGCCATCCGAGGAGAAGGTCCAAGAGCAACGAAGGAAGAAAAAGAAAAAGGGTATTTGTAATGGAGACTAAGTTTAGTTCAACACTCCAGTGTACCTTTGATGAGCTACGGCGGATCAGGTGTCCCGTCCAACCAGTTTTGTGGTCGGGAAGGTCCAAGGGTAATCGCCGAGGTTCCTTGTGGACAAGTTATGTCCGAAGTCACTGGCGTCCGAAAAGATGATATCTGGAGCTCTCGTGTTGTCCGACGCCCAGAGAGGGAGAGTTGTATTCATCTATCCAAGAGGTAAATTGTACCCATTCGCCATTTCACTTGTATAATCAGACTATACCGCTGGATGGTTCTTGATCGACGGAGATTAAATCCAAAAATCGCGACGCGGTTGAGTTCTCGATATGGCCTCTATAAATAGAGGTTGGCCGCTTCATTTCTCATCGCTTAGAGAGAGAATTTTGCATTCCGAGTACATCCGGCAACTACCAAAGAATCCAAGCGGCAAGGAGCGGTTCGGCGCGTGATCTTGTGCAGTCAAGTCACTTTTTCCAATCATCCGAGTCCAAGTAAGTTTACTTGTCTCGCCTTATGATTAAATCATCTGTCTTTCATCTTCGTTACTCGGATGTATGCTTATGATGTGTAGTATAGTTGATAACCAATGCATTTGATATCGACTAACACCGGTAATAAGTATCGACCAACTAACCGTGCTTAGTAAGTCGCTAGTTTTGGCTTTAAGTTGGCCACTTTAATATACATAAACGACCTCGACCGCCATCTTAGAGCTTACGATATTGCTTTCTCCTTTCCCTAGGATGTCCGAGAGTGATAGCCAAACCGATCCGAGGTCGAGGGATATGACTCCAGGCGACATCCTTAACCGATAGCTCCGAGGAGATTGAGATCGTGGATGATGATGTTCTGGAGGTGGGGCAAGCGCCACATCCGAGTCGGGAAGAGCCCGAGGTAAGTTCCTTACTTCGGTTAGTTGTTCCAGATTCTGGTCCTCCGAGGCGTCCGGACACTCGCGAGTATCGCATGTGCAAAGTATCAGAAGCGCTTAAGAGACAAGCTCATGAAGTTATAGGAACTCGCCGCCCGAGCCGGGCCAGAATCCGAACTTCCTAGAGATCCGACTTTTAATTCGCACCCTAGGTTATAACTTTAGGAGTAATCCTAATCGAGTCCTGCTCGTCTGATCCGCAGCGCCAACTATCGAGGAAGTGCATGATACTTCTAAGCGCCCCCAACTTGAGCATCTTCAAGAGGTGAGGAGGATCGTGTTGCTGCTCCTATCCGGACTGTTGTAGAGTTAGCGTCCTCATCCGGGGAAGATGAGGCGGAGGAAGATGTGCGGGGCCAAGATTATGGTTCCGAAGAGGAAGAAGGTGCGGAGCCTTCCGCTAATGTGCTCCGGGTAGAAACTACTGGGCAAGCAGGGCCGAGTCGGAGGGTGGCTGAGGAAGAGCGTCCGGAGAGACTGAGGAAGGGTGAGGACGTTTTCCAAGTGAAGTTCCCTCGGTCTAGAGATCAGGTCACTCACCCCAATCCGGAGGGCGAGTTAAATGAAGATGGTACTCTGCCTACTTGTGCCTCAACCATCCGAGCCGACGAAGTGGATGAGCTCCGGAGAAGATATGAGATCCCTGAGTGTGGAGATTCTCATCCTGATTAATCTCATGCTTTTACAATCCGCCCTGCCATGTCGGTCTATGAGATAAGTCTTCATTGCCGGTGGCGGCTACCCGTATCGTCCGAGTTTCTGGAGACTTGACGTGCTTCGGAGTGCTATGTAAATATAAAGGCATTCCGCTTAACTTCGACAATTTCCGTAAATTGTTCAATATTAGTGTTAGTAGTAGGAACACTTGGTTCTATACATTCGTATGTCGCCAGGCATACACATTTTTCGTTGATCCCTTGTCCTTGTTGGGAATCCAATGGTTCAAGAGGTATATTTTTGTCCGTCTGGCCACAAGCCCGCAATCCGGGCGGAGAGGCCCACGGCATATTGAGAAGAAGTTCTTCGGTAATTTGCCGATTGAAGCCACCTCGAACATCCCTTGTGGATGCAAGCTGCCCATCAGAGTCGGGGAGAAGTACTTCTTCCGAGGTTTGATATGTCACCGCCTTTTCGCCGGGCTTGTCCGAGCCAAGTTTTGTACATGGAGGATTTGAGTAAGTGGTTTCTCTCTACCTCTGATTGGTTGTCCGGGTCGGTTGTCTGTTTGTCGACTATATGATTATTATTTGTAGATTCTTTTGTATCTAGCAACTTATTGTGATTCGGATGTGCAGCTTTCTGGTTCGAGTATACGATGTCGACCATGCGGAGCAAGGCCAACAAAACGCCAGGCAACGGAAGGAGTTGGCGGAGGTTCTCGACCCAGATTATCAAGACGCCCACCGCTCCGATGAACGAGCCAAGGAATGTCAGCTGTTCGAAGGAGGAGTCTCGAGAGCTGGCCATTAAGAGGCCCAAACCATCCCTACTCCAGACAAGGGTAAGGTGGTCGCAACTAAGGGCTCGAAGAAGCCTCCGAGATCCGTGTCGCGAGATCCTCCCGCAAGCGGATCGAGCACTGCGGCTCCAAAAAAGCGCTCTTCCGAAGGTCCGAATCCTCCCGCCAAGAAGGGCAAGGGAAAGGTGGGGAAGCCCGAGCCGAGCCGGATGTCAAGTGGCTCGTTGGTTGTCGCCTGGAGCTAGAGCGACTGCGGAGTTAATCGCCGCCAACAAGCAGTGAGTTTTAAGCTTCCGCTGGTTTCGCATCTTCCGTGATTCGGAGGTGTCTAACGCTCGATATTCCGATTTTGTTTTCAACTGCTTTGTTGAAGCATGCTCCTTGGTGGCCGAGGGCTACCCCGAAGAAGATCTAGCCACCGAGGCTGCCCGGCGATTGAAGGCCTCGGTTGCACAAGACTCGAGCGCTCAAGAAGGCCGAGTCATAAACAAGAGGCCTGAGACTCGCCAAGATGAAAAGTGCCATTCAATCTTTGGAGGCCGATTTGAAAGTGCACCAAGATAGTTTGACGATTTCAGGTCAGCCTCTCGACTTTCAAGGATAAGATGTCGAAGAGCTTGGAGTCCTGACAAGGGTCAGTCCAAGATTTCTTGATTCGACTCCTACAAGTTCTTGCCGAGTCAAAGTATGATGAGGCCGCAAGATGGGTTTGATGCACCGGAGCAGGCCGGAGGAAAGGTTGGGTGACGATTGTAACTTGGAGGCCGAGGGGTATCCGCCTTTAAAATGGAGATGGCTCGACTTGATCCGAGGTGTCTGATGCAGATTTGCTTAAGTGTGAATTTGTGGAGTTGGTTTCTGACGAGTCGAGGGCAAGAAGTACGACCATGGCGGTCCGTATCTCCCATCCTTCGCCCTCGGTGCTCATGTCCATCGTTGCCCGTTGAGGACCACTGAGCACAACCGAGATTACCGATTTTGTTGCGGCCTGCCCAAGGCTTTGATCGCGACCTCGACTGATGGAGGAGTGTCCGCCTTTCCGAAAGAGGTTGAGGCTGAGAGAACGGAGGATAGCCCAACAAAGAAGGTCAAGCGCCTCCGAGAAGGATACGGCGGTCCTTCTCGGTCTCAACCTAGTTCGTCCGAGCGCGGAGGTAGTGAAGACGGGTATGCCCGATTTCTTGTAATAGGTGCCTCCGCCTAAAAAGAAATGTTTGTGCTTTTGCCCATCATCTTTGTTTGTACAAACACTCTTTTTTGATGAATGTTGTTGGTTCGGGCCCTTAATGGCTCGGAACTATTTTTGTGGCCAATATATTATTGTTGCTGTTTCCATCCTTGCACGTTTAATTTCGTATTTGCACAGTAACTCATCAACTCTTGTAGACTCGGATAGTGGACTCGGACCTTTGAGATCCATATTGTGACATTAGTCTGCCTGATTCAAATTCGCCTTTGCGGGTCTTTGGGGACGATCAATCGTTGTATCCATCCGAATCGGAAGCTAGAATAAAAATAAACTAGATTACGAACGGTCCGGAGCCACGTCTTAGAGTGGTCAGGCTTTCGAGAACAACGACCCCCTTGTATCGTAACAAGTTAAGGCGATTCGGACGCTGACTTGGTGTGTCTTTCCGAGTCATGTAGACTTGTGAGATAGTGAAAAGATAATCATCATCAAGTATGGTGTCTCTGATTTAATCACGCTTGCTTTTGATGTTGTTATGTTAGCCCCGAGCTTGGTACATCCGAGTGAGTAGCATAGTCGGTATGCTCAACCGTGGATGGATTGTTGGGTTGGGCTGGAAGTCAAGAGCTAGGCCCATGCGCCCAAGCCCATCTCCTGTGAATATGGGACACGTGTCCGTCCGATTGGTCTTCTCTTTCTATATATTCTCCAACTTTGTACGGCTTTTGATTAAGACATCGCGCCCTTTTATAGTAATCAAAGGTCCGGAGCTCGAGTCCGAGCGGCTGGTGAGCATGTTTATGCCATTACTCGCCTGCGGATCTCGCCCCAAGGGTTTCTCCGGTGCTAAGTCTACCCGGCCGGTTCTTTGGTGAGAGTCGAAATTAGTTTGCTCGAAAGCCACTTCGATCCTGAATACGTCCGACGAGTTGGCCTAAAAAAAAAAAATTTTGCTCAACAATTCCTCCGATCGTCAGGCTAATCTTCTTTCTCCGGGGCTATGGTCTTTATCCGTGACTTTTAGCCCCGGAGAGGTAGATTAGCCGATGGTTCGGGGTCTTCAAATAGTTGGTTTTGAATCTCAATGCATCCGGCAATCCGCTCGTTATATGCCGGGCGACAAGTCGGCAGATTGGTTTGATAGAATCCTTCCAAGATTTCGTGGTTCGGCCGTAAGAAACCGCCCAAATGTTGGAAGGCTTTCTACCAAATCTGTGTCTAGTTGCTCGCTTCTGATGGAGGGAGACTTGTCACCTTGAATAGGTCTCTTAAGCGCCCTCGAGGATGTGTATCCGAGCGGTTGGTTTTGTTGATGACCGATTTCCATGATTGAATGCTCGAGGGAGCTATTTGCAATTTTGGAATGGGGTCCCCACAATCTTGAACTTGTTCGATTCGATCATTCAGACCTTCGAGTAACCTTTTGGTGGCTCGTTTGTCTCGCACTTAGGTCTTTCGTCCGAGCACTTGGTTTTATCGGTTGGTGTTCCGTAATGAATGCTTGAGGGGGCTATTTGCAATTCTGGAACGGAGTCCCTGACAATGCTGGTCTTGTTGGGACTCGGACCAATGGGGGCCTCCGGATTGACTTGTTTGGATCCGACGATCCGGGCTGATCGCTCTCCAAATATGGTGAATCTGGGGTGTGTTCATGGTATTTGGTATGATGCGATCCGGATGGTCAGTGTGCTCGAGCTCATCGTTCAGGAGTGATGAGATATCTTTTCCAGAATCGATGAATGGCCTAGGTTACATAGTCCGGTTGCTGATAAACCTTGGACCGTCCGAAGGGGCTTTGAAACTTCTGCCAGTGAGTAATCAAGGTTCGGATGGTATAGATCCTTCTTCCTTCGGGGCGCCTATAGATGCAGCGGGCAGTTGTTCGGATGGGGTTTGATTTGGTAGCTTAGGGTTAATTGGGAAACTTCGTTGTAATAGTAGAAAAGAGAAAGTAGGGGCTTGTGTTTGTGAGCTCGATTTGGGCTCTTCGGACCCTGACTTTGTAACTCTGTACTGTTGTAATGAAAGCGTTTTTGCCTTTGTCAAGGTTTTGACACTGTTTGATTGTGCTAGTCCGATCCGGATCAATGTATGAACAAGGTCCGGATCAAGCAGTTAAATATCCCCGAGGACACGATTATCGACAATGCTTCTGAAATCCCAGTTGTATTGATTTGACGGAAATCGTATTACAACTTGAGGGCTTCGAGGCCTTTTTCAAAAAAAAACCAAACACAAAAAACAGGTCGACGAGATAGAGGAAGGTGACAGTCGTTGCCATACTTCTCTAAGTGTAAAACTTCTGGAGATTCTTGGCATTCCAAGTTCTCTTCAAGGCCCTGCCTTGTTCATCTTCTAGTTCGAAGCTTCCATTAACTCTTGCCCCAGTAACCTTGTATGGCCCTTCCCACTTGGGTTTAAGTTTTCCCACATGATTTAGTATATCAGCTCTTCTAAGGACTAAGTCTCCAACTTGTATGTCCTTGGGAAAGACATGCTTATTGTAGGCTCGAGCAGTCATGGCTTGCGTCAAGGATGTTGGCCAATGCCTTATCGCTTGTCTTCAAGGAGCTCAAGGTCGAGATCATGCAGCTCGTTACCAACTGGGTTGTATTGCTGGATTCTCCGGTTGCTACCACCGCCTCTCAAGGGATGACCGCCATCCATAGACCAAGGAAAAGGTGTTTCTTGTGTAGCGGTCGTTGCTCGATGCGCCTAAAGGCCGCACAAGATCATCCGCCTAACCCTTGTGAAGTTCTCAACCTTTTCTCCAAAATCTTGACTATGGTCTTGTTGGTGGCTTCCACCTGACCATTGGCTTGGGGGTGGCCAACGGAAGTAAAGCGTTGTTCTATTTTGAAGGAGTGGAGCCACTCCTTCAGCCTTGACCCAGAAAATTGTGCTCCATTGTCTGAAACTAACACTCGTGGGAGTCCAAACCGCATGATGTTCTTCCGATGAATGTCCAACTCTGCTCTCGGTGATGGTTGACACTGCTTCAGCTTCGACCCACTTAGTGAAGTATTCTACTGCCACTATCAAGAACTTCTTCTGATGCGTTCCTCGTGGAAAGGGACCAACTATGTCTATACCCCATTGATCAAATGGGCAAGCTATGATTGACGGAATCATAGGGTTGGTCGGACGGTGCGGTATGTTGGCATAGTATTGGCAGTCTTCAGCGGGCGGTGTCAGGCGTCATATCGATGGTTGGCCAATAGTATCCTTGCCTTATGATTTTTTGCGCAAGGTTCTTCCCCGAGTGACTTCCACAACTTCCGCGTGGATCTCTTCCATCGCAGCTACTCCTCGAGGATCTAAGCACCTCAAGTGAGTTCCATTGAAGGATCTCTTGTAGAGGTCTTCTCTAGAATAAAGTATCCGCTGGCTCGACATTGAATCTTCCGCCTCTCCAGATCCACAGTAAAGTACCATCCTTGAGGTAACGGAATATATCGGTCATCCAGCTTTCGTGCTCAAGAGAAACATCTCTCCGTTGGGGTTTGCTGTGGAGGATTCTCATGGGTCATCGGGATGACACTTTGTGTCCAAAGCTCCTAAGGCCGAGGCGCATTGAGAGAGCATCGCTTTTTCATTCCACTCTCGTGAAACCGGTCGAGAGTAAATTCTTCAAAGTGCTCAACCTCTTTTGAGGAGCTCCAAGTATTTGATCATGTTAGGTCCTTTGGTGGTAAAGGATCCGAGAACTGGATTGCACGAGTCATGAGTCCGTAGCTTTGATTCTTTTCACTGAAGGGCTTTCGCCATCCTTAGGCCTGTGATAAGTGCTTCATACTCGGCCTCGTTGTTCGTTACCTTAAAGTTGAGGGTGATGGCGCATCGAGCTTGGCTCCTTCAGACTTTCAAGGAAAACTCCTATTCCTCCCAACCGTCCGGTTGATGATCCATCCACTTGTAATGTCCAACATTCTCGCTTCCTTCCTTTCCTCCTAGAGTGGGAGGGTGCTTTCCCAACCTTCCGCTTCTTGTCGGAAGATGCAATTGTCGAGATATTGAGTTCTTCATCCGTAAGAAACATGTGCCTCACTCTTAGTGAATCCTCCATAGGTTGGTGATATCGAGTCATAGTCGGATGCTAGCCTTCAGGTCTCTTCACTTCTTTCCTCCACTTGATTCCTTGATCCGGCTATCGCCACATGACCGCCTTTTCCTCGAGTCTTCGCTCTCCTTTTCTACTTTCTCCGATAGTCTACCAGAAGTCGGCCAGACTTGTGCTTTGGCGATGGGGCTTGGTAGCCAATATCATATTCACTTAGCTCAATAGCCCATTTGGATAAAGGCCCGACCGATCCGGTTTCTCCAAGACATGTTTGAGTGGCTCATTTGTAAGGACCACAATCGATGCGACTTGAAGTAAGGCTTCACATGCAGTATAAACCAGCAAGGCGAAAGCTTCTCCACCTTGACATATCCGCTTCGATCCTCAAGCGCTTTGCTCAAATAGTAAATTGGTAAATGCTCGTTGTCTTGTAATCGCATCAAGATGTAACTCATTGCTTCATCGGTAGCCAAATAGAGATAAAGAGTTTCATTCTCCATGGGTTTAGGAAAGGCGGCGAGGAGATACTTTTTCAAGTTTTCCGGCCTCTTCGCACTCCTTTGTCCATTCGAACTTTTTTCCGTAAGGTTTGAAGAAGGAAGGTTCTTCTCGGCGGACCTTGAGATAAACGGCTCAACGCCATCACCTTTCCTAGAAGCTTCTGAACTTCATTGATGGTCTTGGGCTGTGGCAGATCTATGATTGCCTTTATCTTCTCCGGGTTAGCACTGATGCCTCTTTCTGTGACCATGTAGCCAAGGAATTTTCCTCCTTTTACCCCGAAAGTGCACTTTTCAGGGTTCAGCTTCATTCCATACTTCCGGAGAATGGAAAAGCAATTGTTGAGGTGTTCGATGTGCTCCTCTTCAGTCTTGCTTTTCACGAGCATGTCATCCACATAGACTTCCATGGTTTTTCCCAATTCTTCCTTGAACATCTTATTTACCAAATTGGTAAGTAGCTCCTGCATTCTTGAGGCCAAAGCCAAAGGGCATGACCTTGAACAATAGACTCCTCCGCAAAAGAAGAATGCCGTTTTCTTGATGTCTTCGAGCCATCCTAATTTGGTAAAAGCCTTGGTAAGCATCCATGAAGCTTAGAAGTGCGCATCCCGCATGGAATCAACCAATTTGGTCTATGCGTGGCAATGGATAGGATCTTTCGACAAAACTTGTTGAGTCTGGTGAAGTCATTGCACATTCTCCACTTTCCTGGAGCTTTTTCGACGAGGACTACGTTGCAGACCCAATCAGAGTATCTGACTTCTTCGATATGACCTGCTTTTATCAATTTGTCAACCTCCTCTGCTATGATAGCATCCTCAACTGGCCCAAAATCTTTCCTCTTTTGGCGGATGTGCGTGACCGTAGGATCCATGTTCAGACGGTGAATCGTGATCCTCGGTCTATCCTCGAGGTCATCTGTGCTCCAAGCAAAGATGTCGTGATTGTCCCGGAGGCAGGTGATGAGCTTTCGCTCTATTTTCGTGCTTATCTCTGTTCCATTCCGAGTTGTTCTTTCGGGATTTCCTTCGACCAGTTGGACCTCTTTCAAGGCTTCATGGGATTCTATCCTAGCTGTCTTGGGGAACTTTTCTCTGAGCGACCCAATACCAATTTCTTATTTTGGTGGTGTCAGAGTGTTGGAAGAATGGTTAAGAGGGCCCTTGGTGACCGAAAGGACAGGTTCTGTGGCTCCTCTGGTTGACATGATGTAACACTCCTGTGCTTCTCGATGTTGCCATTTCTTCCCTACGCCATTCGGGTTGGAAACTTTACCCTATTGTAGGGGGTGAGGCAATTGCTCTGAATCGTTAAGTCCCCGGCCCAAGATCACATTATAGTCGAAGGTGTCGACTACTACGAAGAGAATAGTCCCGTCACCCTTTTGAAAGGTGCCCATAGAGACTTGCAGTGGTATGCTTCCAATGGGGCGCACTACAGACCCTCCAAAACCTACCAGCGAGGTGTACACTCGTCCATATTGTATCTGCCCCAGGTGCATTTGCTCGACAGCCCTTTTGGATATGACATTGGAGGAGCTTCCTGTGTCGATCAGTACCTTGTTGACTTTATAAGTGGCAATCACTAGAGAAACAACCAAAGGGACATCAAGGTCCTTGAGATCTCCTCCGCCAGACGTTGGTGGGGGGATCTCACTATCGTCAAAGGTGATTGCATTTGTGCCTTTCAAAGCTGGTGGGCCGTAAGCCCTGTCGTTGTTTCTTAAGTGTTGCGCGGTCCTTTCTCTTGCATTTCTGCTATCTCCCCCTGTTGGTCCTCCCGCAATGGCGTTGATAACTCCACTGTAGGGGAGATTCTCCATTTCTGTCTCTTCGCGGTAACCTTGATATCTTTGGGCCTGCCGATGTGGGATCTCGGCGGGAGGTGGTGGTAAAGAGCCTGTCGGAGGTTCAGAACCACGCTCCTCTCTTCTTTGCTCATTCCTTCGATGCCTGGAGGGCTCATCTTCAAATGGTGGTTCTTTCAACTTCCTACTTCTTACTAGCCTTTCAATTTCTGTCTTCAACTGGATGCAATCCTCAGTTGGGTGACCTTTCTGTTTGTGGAACCTACAGTAGTCTTTAGAGAATTTACTCCTCTTGCTGCTCTTGATCGGTTTAGGCCATTGTATATCCAAGTCCTTCTCAACAATAGAAGCCAAGATGTCGGATCTTGGTCTGTTGAGGCGAGTATACTCGGCAAACCTTCTGGGTGGAGTTCTTTCTCTGTGAAGTTCTTTTCTGTCTCTGAGATCTCTTTTTTGCTCAAACTTTCCTTGACGAGAAGGGAATTCCTGTCGTACTTGTTCTTTTCCCCTCTTGATCCCTGCTCTTATCGGGACATTTCTTCGGTAATCTTCTCCGTACAAGACTCCTTCACATATTTCTTCCAAGTACTTTTCAGTGGTGATTTCTTCGTTGGAAAGCTTCCTTCTAAGCTCATCATTATAAGTGTTGGCATAGAGGTGTCGGACTCGCTCTTTGATACTATGAGGCTTCACCCGTCGTGACTTCAAATAAGCGGTCGAGGAAGGTTCTGAGGTCCTCATGCTCTCTCTGGATTATGCCAGCCAGGTGCTCAACTGATCTCTTCCTTCTTTTCGCCTTCTCAAACCTTTTCAGGAAAAGGGAGGCGATGTCCGCATATGACTTGATGGAACCATTGGGTAATGAGGTCCACCAATCCATTGCTTCTCCAAAGAGTGTGGTGGAAAAGTTGAGAGCTTTCATGTTGTCGTTGAGTCCATTGCTTTCCATCTTACTCGTATTTAGTGAGATGCCCTACGGGCAAGTATCTCCATAGTAGTGCTCAAGGTTTGGGATAACACAATCGGGCACTTTCTTTTCTCGATCTCATCGCATGAGGATTGGGAGTTTTAACTACCACCTTCTCATGTGCTTTGACCATTCTGCTCAAGGTGGCAATTTGTGTTTCCAAGGCCTTTTGTTGGAGGTAGATCCGCCACCGCCGGTCTTTCACCGGTCCTGGGGTTGATGGCTACATCCGAGGGAGATCATTGATGGAACAATCGGGTACTTTCTCGCCATTTGATCTCTAGGCACTTGTTGTTGAGCTCCTCGACCGTCTTCCACTTCGCCTACTCGACACTTCCGGACTTCTCCTCGCTCATGAGAAGCAATGCTTCCTATTGAGAAGATGTCTCGATCTTCCGGTTGAGCTTGTTCTCCCATCCTTTGTTGGATTGACGGTGCTGCTTCTGGATTGAGCAGGTTCAGCTTGTCTTGGGATTGCCAAAGGCGGAGTGGGTTGAGGAGGCTGGAGGTTGTTTGATCCAAAACACCCTTGAATAGTGGTGAGTAAGAGGCCGAATTGATTTTCATTCAATCCAAACTCGCCGGGACGGATGATCTGTCCATTTGGGAGGGTAAAGTTTCTACCTGGGGGAGGACCATGTGTTCCTGACGGAGGAACCTGTCCTTCGTCCCAAGTGTTTGGACCCTTACTGGTGGATTAGTGGCTCTCTCCTCGTTAGAAGAAAGACTGGCGGTATGGCCATCACTCGGATCGTCTGCCACTTCTCTTGTCAAGACCCTTGTTACTCCTCCTCCTTTGGTGGGAGGTCTCCCCCTTTGTCTAGGAGCTGGCGTACCAACTGTAGTGGCGTTGGTTCTTGCGGACCTTCTTGTTCTTGCCATTACTGAAGAGAACGGGACTTTTTGTAAAGGTTCCCACAGACGGCGCCAAAATGTTGGGGGTCTAACTCCACAATCACTTAGATTTATTTAACTCTTCCAAATGGTACCAAGATGAGAGGCTCCTTGCTAGGTGAGGATCGAAGCGTAAGAACCAGCTGTCGACTACTCCGGTAAGGACCTGCACACTTGAGTGGGGGGGGGTTAGTGCCCGGTTTGCCAAGTGTCAAACCGGGATGAGACTTTACTCGAGAGTGACTGCAGATCGACTCTGTATAGTGCTTGTGATGTGATTAGCGAGAAGACTTGTTCGAAGTGACTTACTTGGTCCCCTTTGCTTGTTGGGATATGTGCCCTATTTATAGGCTGCCATTGAGATGGAAGGCCCTGCTAGGATCGCGCCATGTGTACGGCTAGGATTGAGCCACCAATGCTAAGATGAGGCCCATAGCCCAATAATGAAGCTTTAGCCCATGCCCTCTTGGGCTTTAGGGGTAATTTGGTCATTATTGGGAGAGTTCTTGAGGATGTGACAGAGTCTGCCGAGATCTCAGGTTCGGAGGGGTCGGTCCGGATGTCTGATCCGGACAGTACCTGGTTGTCAGCTGAGGAAGTTCCTCTGTCAGTCCAACTCTTCCGATTCGGAGCTCATGGGTTCGGACATCTCACTCTTTGGTGCCCACTTGCTTGGTAGCCTATGAGATGGTCATGCTGGATCCGAGTTAACATCCGTATCGGAGTCTTTGGGTCGGAGAGGGTGCTGACTTAGCACTATGCTCCTTTCCCAGGGAGGATCGGACCACGGTGGGTCGGATCTAGGGTTCCGGTCGCCTTGAGTTCTAATCCTTTGTCCCTTTCTTCGTGGTGGGTGGACCATAGGTGGTCTGCCGGATCGGACCATCGCTCGGACATAAGTGCCTCGGATCCATTGGATGACTTGGGATGCCTTAGGATTCGCTCCTAGGTCCTTTATGACGGATTGGACATATTTCAGATCAACACCGCACTAACCCCCCACTCAAGTGTGCGTGTCCTTCCGAGTAGTCGTAATTTGGTTCTTACGCTTCGATCCTCACCTAGCAAGGAGCCTCTCATCTTGGTACCATTTGGAAGAGTTAAATAAATCTAAGTGATTGTGGAGTTAGACCCCCAAAAACGGTGAATTCAAATATATGTTCACAATATTTTTCGGAGTTTTGTAGAATAAATTTATATTAGATTTAATAAAAACTATATATGCAACCAACATACCAAAAATAAATAGTGTAAGATATACTGGTTGAAATGCAACTAATTCCACAAAATTTCACATATAGATTGAATTTATTTAATAAATACTCTATTTTTAAATTTTCATTAATTCATTTTATCTTATTTAATAAATTTATATTTTATTTTAATGAATAAAATGATTTCTTGAAATAATACTACTCAAGATTGGTGTCTATGGATTCGTGTTGTCACGACGAATTCAAATATATGTTCAAAATATTTTTCGAATTTTTGTAGATAAAGTTATATGAGATTTAATAAAAATTATATATGTAGACAACATACCAAAAATAACAATGAAATATATATTGGCTAGAATACAATTAATTCCACAAAATTCCACGTAGAATTGAATTAATCTGGAGGGGTTTAGCCCTTTGTGCTTTACATATATAAAATATAATATAATATATGTATGTATGGATGGATGGATGGATGGATGAATGGATGAATGGATGCACATACAAAAATAAACCTCTAGAACTGTTTTTAGTATTATTCCATATCTCCAGTTTAATTGGCACAACGATAAAAAATTTGAATAAGTATGAAAAGTACGTATGTGCCCCCAAAAATTGGGATAGAATTTAAAACATAACCCGTCATGAATTCAACATCTTAGATTTCATTTTCTGTTGGTCCAGATAACGGCAAAGTAAAAGACTAGAGGGGGGGGTGAATAGTATTTTAAAACTTTTGTCGATAAAAACTATTTCTCAGATATCTGTGTAGATATCTGATACTTAGATTCAGAGCGCGGAAGACTTAAGATAGATAAGTGCGAGAAGCAGTTAAAGTGTGTGTGTGTGTTCTTTGAAATGTAAGTACAGAGAAGTAAATAACACAGCAAGTATAGTGGTATCTGGAGGTGGCGTAATCCTCCAACTAATCCACTTCGATCTTCCAAAGACCTAGAATTCACTAGAATAGATAATTGAGGTCACCTTACAAAAATCCTATTCTAAGATTCCTTAAACAAATGGTTCCCAACCAAATGTTCCCCTGAGTTGTTCCCGGCTTTCCACACCAAGTACTTCTGTACTCGAAACCTTTTGAGCTATTCCCTAGCTTCCCAAGCTAAGTACTTCGTGCTCAATAACCTTGAGTTATTCCTTAGTTTCTCAAACTAAGTACTTCTGCACTCACGCCAGTGATGGTGTTGGTTTTGGTTTGAGTTGTCGATGAGCTTCTTTAATAACTTTTCGTTAATCGATAGCTCGTGAATCAAGTATACTTAATACACTTTTCAATGTATGGTATCTTGTTCTTTTCTTGACCCAAGTCTTAGATAAATGTTCAAGAGAATGAATCTATACTTGATCTTTTAATTCAACTCTTTCACGAGATAGCGATTGCTTGTTTAGGATCGGGACACTTAGAACTTTAGTGCTACTTAAGATCAGGAGCTTTGGTCACAACAGAAAGCTTTGAGGATAAGTAGTTTGCTTGAGAGAATATGTTGTTCAGCGTGTTTATGGAGTTCAAGGGTGTCTCCTCAAGTAGTCTAAGTGTTGATATTTATAGATGAATTTGAATGCCGTTGAATAGTATCCGCAGCTTAAATCAAATTCAAACTATTGATATATGTATAGTATCTTTACAGAGTTTGTCTTCTTCTTCGAAGGTACTGTTGCTTTTATTCGGACATCTCTGTCCGTGCATTAAATGCATCAGATCGTACTTTTATCCTCAGAGTTAACGGAACTATGCTCGATGTCGAGACTAGTATTATCGATTCTTTGCACGTCCTTATTTTTAATCTTGGATACCACTTTATTGAAACAACTTTGTTGCAATATTTCTTTTTAGAAATGTGGTTAAGGCTCAAGGTATCAGAGTAGAAATCTATGGGCACTTTCCGGGTTTTTAGAAAACCTTCCAGTTCTCAGATATCTCTTGTGACACAGCTTGTTTAAGACTATTCGTGTCTTCAAGATATCTGACCTAGGTATCTGTAAAACTGTTTCAGTAATCTTGTGCAGTTTCTTCAAATCTTCAATGTCGTTGAACTTGTTCTGCTTGGATGTCTTCTTCTTGGTCTTCTCTTCATAAAATAAAATTACATTTTGAGACCTAACATCCTATACAAGATTAGCTAGACTATCATACTTAGGTTTTCTTTTACAATGTTCAAGTGAACCAAGAGTACTAATCACCTTTATGAGACTAAGATAAGTCATCATGTTGCTGATCAAAATCTAAACAGATATTTCTAACAAAATATCTAACAAATTTCCTAACATTTTCTAACGCCCCAATTTCAACTTCCAATCTCTTAAATGAAGATCTATCTACTTTATCCCCCCCCCCCCCCCCTCTCTCTCTCATACTTTAGTCACTATTTCTTGATTTATTTATTTGATTTCCTACTTTATTCACCACCCTCTTACTTTATTAACTCTTATTTTAAAACTTGTATAGCGTTGGTAAATTCAATTTGGGACGTAAAGGATATAATAAGACTTATAAAGTACTTCCTCCGTCTCCGTGAATCGACCTTATTTCTTTTATGAACGTCCCACGAATCTAGTCCCATTACAAAATAGCAAAAAGTACACCCTAACTCAACTATATCTCTTACATTTTCATCTCTCATACTTTTCCATTCCATTTCTTTATCATTTTTCTCAACAAAAACAATAATCAATTGACTTTCTTAAAAATAGTGCTTGAAAAGAAATGTTCCCAAAAGGATGACATATCATGCGTATGGCCTCCATTTTAAAACATATCCTATTAGAATGTTTCGATAAATGGAAAGTGGAAGTCTTTCAAATATCACTCCCTGAATCACAAAATGAAAATTATAAAAGAATGGAGATATCATATGTATAACCATGACGATTTTCACATCTATAACGTGCGAAAATTCGATCATGGTCTTACCCCCGGTGGGCTCACCCTCTCACTGTAGCAGTGGATTCCACACTAACCATGATGATTTTCACATCTATTACGTGGGAAAATTCGACCATGGTCTTACCCCCGATGGTCTCACCCTCTCACTGTAGCAGTGGGACCCACACTGTGGAATCCAACTACAGTGAGAGGGTGAGACTACCGGGGTAAGACCATGGTCTAACAAACCCTATTACGTGCCAGTAAAACCCTTCCGAATCATGACAACTAATGAATCAAGTTTAGACCCCGGGGGCAACTGCGACTGCTTTGTCGACCTAATAGATGTAATCTTTGTGCACTTTGTCATCACATGTGCGCCTGTGAGCACAAATTAGAAAGTTCCCATTCTCTTATCCCTCGTGAGATTTCTGTTGAGTAAGTATATATGATTTTAGAGTTTTTACCGATGCATCTGTGAAAACAAAGTTGCACCTTATTTGTATGAGTAGGTTTTTGAGTTAGTCTAAACTTTGGTTTTTTTTTACAGTTATTGTTCTATATATTACTCCCTCCATTTCAGAAAAAGTTTTACATTTTACTCTTAAACGATATTAATAAATAAATTATCAAAATTATATAATGAAAATTTAGTGATTGAATTTTTATTATATAATTTTATTAAATTATTTACTATTATCGTTTATGAGTAATTTGTGGTCAAACTCGAAGACAGTTGACCGATCAAAGTCAAAATGTAATACTTTCTCTGAAATTGAGGGAGTATTGTATAATAACCATTTTGAATAATTTTAATTTGTTGGCATTAAAATGCACACGGCATGAAAGCTTCGGTTCCCCCATTGGTTTTTACAAATGGAACTTTGAATAGGATAACATCTATGAATATAATTCTAAATTATAGCTAAATAAAAAGAGTTTGTTACTTTTTCATACCCTGCTATGAAGTGAGTTCTCAAAATTAATCCCCATAGACTGAAAATTACGGATTAGAGACAACTAACGATAAAAAATTACATTTGAGTCCATTTTTGAGTTGACCAAACTCATTTTTCAAAATTCAATTTTAAAAATCAAACAGTAGTAAAGTTTCTTTAAAAGAATAAAGAATAATAAAATTGGTGGAGCAGGCTCTGCCATTAATTGTGGAACTTCTACTCCGCCATTAATAGAAACTCCGCCAGAAAGTTTCCAATTTAATTTTTTTAATAATAATTTAAAATTATATAAAGTCTAATGTTCTCTTTTTTTTTTTTACCAATGAAACTAACCAGCTTGCTTTCACCTGAAACTAATCAAATTAACATTGGAACTAATACATAATGTTGAATATAACACACATGTCGATTATGATGTTAGTTTCAACTGAAACTAACACATTTGGTGCTGACACTAACACATTTTGTGCTGAAACTAATGAACTAACACCGGTGATGCTGAAACTAATGAAACTAACATTATTGATGGAGCCCTGCTCCGCCAAGGTCTCCTCCATAAAGCCTCAAATTTGATTTTTTTAAAATAATAATTTAAAATTATATAAAGTCTAATTTTTGTTTTTTTACTTAAGGCCTGTTTGTTTTAATCTTTTGGTGAGTACAAAAAAGGGATTTTGGACCAAAACGCAATTGTTAATCTATTAGGTTAATTATGTAATTAGAGACGTTAATAGGGTAGTAAAAAGATATCTCCCCGAATAAAAATATAGTGGATCAAAAATTCTTTTGTTGAATTTCGATTTAGTTTGTTGTATCATATTGTTGTCATTGGTCACATAGTAATTTTTTTGGAGTTTATGTCGAGAATTGCTCTTGTATTTAAAGGATAAGATACATACATTTGTCAATATAATGCTATACGGAGTATGCTATTAACTTTGTAAATCGAAACTGATTAATAAACAAATTTAGGCTTGTAGAATAAATGAATTATTTTGATAGCTAATATATGTTTTTATTTTTCTAATTAACAAAATATTCTAATGTTATTACTATGGAAGAAAATTGTTTTAAATATGTATAAAGTTATGACAATGGAGTATTATGTGTTCTCGAATAAAGTGGATTTCATTCCAACAAACGAAGTGTTACATAATCCCAAATTGTGGGCTAGTTTATTAGTATGGATTTCATTCATCATCTAAACTACAAAAGATACATGTGAGGGAAAGAAGAGAGCATGTTAGCACGGCAAAACATTAAGGCCCTCACTATCCATGCCAATATCTTTGGCTAATAGATGTGCTAACTGCAGACTTCACCGGAAATGGTATCAACATTTATTTTAATGAATAGGATTTACCTAAAATAGAGAGATTATGCATCAATCTCTTTGATGAGCACACAAAATTAATGGAGTAACATATCAAAATTGATACTTGCCTTCTATGCAATTTTTTTGTAATATTTTGATGAAATAAATCGAAATAAAGGCAAGAAATTCTGTCATTGATTTGGAGCAAATGTTCTTTACAAAAGTTTAAGAATAAAAACTGGGCTTTTAATAATATATAGATTTGAAACGGTAAGTTAGTTTCGGATGAGGCTAGTGCCACCTTTAATTTTATTATCATTTATTTAATTAACATTTTTTCTACCCATGATATACTTTTCTGTGACGGATAGTTCTTCCGTATCTGATATATTTAATTGAGCACGATTAATTTATCTGTGAGTGTTTATCACTGGCAAAAACTTCTCTGTCACCGAATATAATCCCTCTCGGATGCAGGGTCCCTAATAATTGATTTTCTTGTAGTGGCTAAAATACAGCTAATTCCATGAAATTCCACGTAGAACTGAATTAATCTGGTGAGGTTTAGACCCTTGTGCTTTACATAATATATGGATGGATGGATAACGTCTAGTCAAACTCTTTTAGTTCAACCAACATACACTTTTGTTCACATAATTACAATTTACCACACAAGGGATATAATAACGTACCCGTTTCTTTAATATATTAAATCATTTTCACAAAACCAAAAAAATATTATCATTTGTACTTTCTCCGTCCCGAAACAATGTTTCCAGTTTGCCAACTTACATTATTTTATTAAAAATATTCAAAAAGTAAGGATAATAATACCTCCACTCCATTGCAAATGAGTTATAACCAACTTATTCCATGATAAGTCCATAATAATTACACAAATAAGGAAGTAATTGAGAGTAGTAGATGCGTAGGTGAATTTTCCATAGAACCCAAAGTTAAATAGAGACATACATTAGTTCGTCCATGTGAAGATTAGTTAAGCATCTGATCACCGATGACGATAATAATGTTGAACCAATCACTACACCTTGTTCTATGGTATTGGATAGTGAATTCTATATCAGATAAGGATACCAACTAAAGTATACCACACAAAAATGCAAATAGTATTAAATAATCATAAATTCTAAATTTAATTCAAAACGATTCTTAATTAATTGTCTTCAATTTTTCATAATTAATTGTCTTCAAATTATTTTATAAATTCAAATCGAAATATACGAGTTGTACTCATGTACCTAAGCCAAGCACCTCATAAACAAGAGTGATTTTTAATTTCATTTTGATCATTTCACCTATCTAGCTTACGAAATACATCTAATAATGTGTTCCGATTTTCAAACCAAGCATCAAAGTGTGTTTTGTGATACGCTTCAAAACACATCTAAGAAATGCTATCAAGCGGTGTGTTTTTGTTCAATATAAGCCAAAATACACACTGAAACATGTTTGGCTTTACATGTATTTTGACCCATACAAACACACTTCCTTACCAATCAATATCTAAGTTATTTAGAGACCGTCTGTCATGAGATATATAAATAAGAAACCATTACTATTATGTACCCATGTTACGTGTCCTTAGAGTCGAAAGACTATTCAGTCAAAGATGCAAACGTGTAATCATAGAAAGTAGAAACCATGTGGAACCATCCAAATAGCAGCCAATTCAAACAAAGTCAGTCCCAATCTTCCTTGCTCATCAAGGTGATATTTGATGTATGGAATTCCCAATTAATCACTATATATACCACCCATCATAACTACTAATCCCTCACTCCAACATTTTCTCAGCTTAATCAAAGCTCTTAGCTTCATCATCATACCATCAAAAAGCTCATTTTTCATACACTTATTTGCACCAAGAATTGAACTAAAACACCACCAAGGAACTAAATACTTGCTGATCATGGCTTTCTTTTCAAATTTATTTAGTTGCTTCGTCTCGTCTCCTCGTGTCCGATTCAAGCAAACACAACTCAGATTCTTCACCTTCAAGAAGCTAAAGAGTAAAGAAAATCAATTCGCTCCAATTCCAGCTTACTTCCCTTTGAACTCACAAATGTCGCGCTTATAGGATCATGGACTTGCTACCAAGATTGTACTATGAGTTTTGCTCTCATAATTTTTTTTTTTATTCTAATGTGTAAATCTTCATTTTAATTGTTATTTGAGATGTTAAAACAAATTAGATGTTGTAAATTGTTGATTTGATGTAATTGGTGTTGCTTTGGATAATAAGAAGCTTATATTTGTTTTTTGTTATCGTGGATCAGAGATGTGGTTGCGATATAAACTCACTTTTTATAGAACTTATATCTTATAAACTTAATAAGTTGCAAAACATTGAAACAAAACATTCTTAAGAATTAATATTATTTATCACATAAAATTAACCATTATATAACAAATTTAATAATGTTACAGAACATTGAAAATCACAAAATAATAGAAATATACAATAACCTTAACTAATTAATCTCACAAAAACCATAACCATTTCAACGAAAATCTTAATCACTTGCATAAATGTTGTACATGTAAATAACTCTATCTCATATAAATGTTGTACATGTAAAGAACCTTAATCCATTTCCAAAACAACCTTAACAAACAAGAAAGAGTAACATTACCAAAAGGAAATGCAATGCGTATATAAACACCTAGCATATCACTACAAAAACCTTACCCATTAAACAAAGAAGCCTCAACAATTTTTGTTTTTTTTTTATAATTTTAAATAATATTTCGAGTCGAAAGAGCTGATGTGTACGTTGACCCAGAACAAAAAATGCCACCTAAGCATATATATTCCTGCAAAATTGGACCGTCCATGCAAATATTTACAAATTTTGGACTAAAAATCACAAGGCAGGACAAATGGTGTGTGTTTGTGGCAACCCTGTCATTAAATTGGACTAGTTATGTCATTCTCCCTAACTTACTGATTTGGCCCCGAAAAATACGTTTCTTATTAATAAAGGTTATATATGCAATTTTATAACATTAAAAATTATTTGTACACATATTATTTCTTAAAAAAAATAATTATATTATAAGGGTATTATAGGCAAATTGTATTTTATGAGAATTTTTAATTATTAAAAAATAAATTCAAATCAATCCTACCCAAAATTATTGGAAAAATGACTTCGAACCAAAGTTGATGGATCAGATTTAATTCAATGCCACGCAAAGATTCTATACGTGCGTTCAAATCGGTACAAAGTCGGCCAGAAAATATAAAAGCCCAACTATCCTGGGCAGAGATGTTCCTGACGAAATTTCAAACTGCAACGATTTAGTTATACTGAATCTGTCAGGAAACAAATTATCTGGTAAAATCCCGAATGCAATAGGATGCCTTATGAGTCTTCAATCACTTATATTGAACGATAATAATTTTTTGAGAGATGTCCCGGAGTCTCTGGCAGGGATGAACAACTTGTCCTTGCTGGATTTAAGCAGGAACAGATTCGAGGGAGATGTTCAACAAGTTTTTGGGCGTCTCAATCAGGTGCAGCACCTCCTTTTGAGTGGGAATTCATATCGTGGAGGACTAAATTCGTCGGGGATACATAATTTACAACGTATCTCTCGCTTGGATGTAGGCGAAAACAATTTCACCGGTATGCTACCAGTCGAATTTTCTGAAATGTCAAGCTTAAAGATAATGATTTTGTCGAACAATCTGTTTACTGGAAACATACCTCATGAGTATTGAAATCTTGCAGCTCTCCAAGTTCTTGATCTTTCATCCAATAAGCTGAGTGGATCAATACCACCAAGTTTCAGAACTTTGAACTCGATTTTATGGTTAATGCTAGCAGACAATTCACTTACAGGCGAAACGAAATCCCTTCACAACTAGGGAACTGCAGCACCCTTTTGTGGTTAAACCTCGCAAACAACCAACTTTCGGGTCCCATTCCTACTGAACTTTTCGACATTGGCAGAGACGCAGGACATGTATCCTTGTCCAATCGAATAGATCCAAGTCCAACTGCCACTCATTATGGAAACTGCAGGACTCTTCTGAGATGGATCCCAGATGAGGCCTTCTACGTTCCAGTTCGTCTTCTTTCCCCAATATTGCAAGATTTAACAACTGCCAACTGTGAGGAGGGGTGGAGTTTGTTGCTAAAAGGACATTTTTCAGTAGACGGCTACGGGTATATTCAACTTCGTGGAAACAAACTGTCTGGTGAGCTTACTCCTAGAACCAGTAAAATGCAAAATCTTGGTATGATACACCTTGATGAAAACAGTTTCTATGGCGAACTTCCTCTAGAGATCGGAGAGCTGCCACTTTCCATCTTAAGCATATCAAAGAACATGTTTACAGGCGAGATACCTAGAGAGTTTGGCAAGCTGGAAGTGTTACGAAGCCTTGATCTGTCCTACAACAACTTCTCAGGCTCGATACCTAAAGAGATTGGGGAGCTGAAAGTGTTACGAAGCCTCAATTTGTCCTTCAACAATTTCTCAGGGAACATCCCTGACAGCATCTGGAGTGTATACAACCTGAACGTCTCCTACAACCGGTACATATCTGGCACACTACCCTCTGAAGAAGCACATTCGGCTTCATCATATCTCGGTGATCCATTATTGATAAATCCAGTCTCTAGGGAAAACAGAAGTAGAAATAGTACTCCAGTACTGTACGGAAGAGGTGAGGGGAAGATGCAACTTGCAAGGGATGCTAGGTGATTTCCTTATCGCGTTCGTCGCGTCTTATCCAGTATTCTTTGCTCTTTCTTTCCTGTTTTCTTTGTTTAGACGGTTAGACCTAGCACAATGAACTTTCTGGCGATCCAGCAAGTGCGAAGCAGAACAAGGAGAGGAACATTAACTTAAACTTATGGTAGAAGCTGATTTAAACTCTAAGTTAGTTCAGAACTCCACTTTTGAGTTGAATGTTTTACCAGTTCAATAAGCTTTGTGAAAAGGAATTGTAGTATAGTACTTTTCCCATTCATAGATGGAATAAAACTGTAAAACTTTATTCGAGTTCGAGTTTTGTAGATAATGTCTGAAGTGAAAGTTCTGAGGCATTACTGTTAATTCAACATTGACTGTATGCACTTTTATTTTATCTTGAGTCTTTTTTTGGCCTTCATTCACTGACTTAACTTGGTTCAACGTTTTTAGTTGAATGATTTTGTTATAGGAATATATTTAATTGGAAGAAGCATCAAGTTTAGAAAAGACCTTAATAGCATTAACTTACACTCGTGGTAGAAGTTGATGTGAACTTTCACATACAGCAACATGGCTCCTCCTAATTTAGTTCAGAACTCCACCACTTTTGAGTTCAATGTATTGCTAGTCCATTAATCTTTCTGAAAAGGAATACACAAGACAATTTAATAGAAGTCCGAATTTGTAGATAAGACGGGGTATTGTAGAAATACAATTCTCCGCATAAAACAATTTTAAAAAATGTTTATATTGACACACAGCCAATCACATTGTTTTCCTTGGTCACCAAGCTGATGAATAGATAGGAGACAAACAACTTCAGCCAATAATTCACTATAAATAGAACCATCACAAAGTAGTAATTTTTCATTCCAAATACAGTACTTCATAGCATATCATACCAACAGAAGTTTGTCATTTTTCTTACATAGTACACACTACTTTAAGCTCCAGACGATGGCTTTCTTTTCATATTTTTTCAGCTGTTTTACATCCTCATCCACACGAGTATCCGATTTAATCAAGCAAAACTCGAATTCATCGTCATCTTCAAAGAAACCAAAGAGCAAGGAAAGGAAACGCGTTCCCATTCCAGTTTCTTATTTCCCAATAAATTCTCAAATGTCACGCTTATAGTTCTTCTTGATACTTTGAGTGGTTTCAAGTCTTGTGACCTGATGTATGTAAATTGGCGCGAGTAATGATAGGATGAACTACTAAGTTCACATGTAAAATTTTTACCGTTTTCCTTGACACTTGCTTGTGTAATCACTATGCGTTCTAGCTAGTATTTGAAGTTTTTTTCCTAAGTATATAGCAACAATGTATTCTACTACAACATATATAGAAATATAGTAGTATCATAGAACGATTATAAAGTTTATATCTATAATGAAGATTCTAACCAAGTAAAATCGACCGAGTCCATAGAACTAACTCATTCAAAGCATACTGAAAGTGTTAGTCAAATTAAGCCAGGGGCGGAGCTGTGTTGATGTTGGGACTTTCTTCTTTAAAAAAAAAAAATTATAGTGTAATTTTCGCACTATTTCGGCATTTCGCCCTACCTTTTTAGTGTGAAAGTTTATATTTCTTTCTTATAATACACATGTATAGTTGATTTTTCGGTACGAATGTCAATATTTGTGTATTTTTTTCATTATATTTGTTTTATTTTATCTATAGTTGAATATTTTAAGATCTGCTACTACCGATATATTATTCCGGCTCCGCCCGTGAATTAACCATATGAGTAAAGCTAATTTCCTTGCCAAGGAAGATTGAGAGAGGCTTCCGGCCAAGTCAAGAAAGTGACGGAAATGAACAAATTAATAATTAATTAATTATCTACCTATTGGAGGTGCGACTACCCATATACTCCCGACTAATATAAACATGTACTCCCTCGATTCATTGAGAAATTAATGAACATTTTGATGTTTCATAAAAGATTTTCATGTACTATGCTTTATCAATCAAATCTCTTACAGGCTGCGACAAAATTTTAATTGAGACCATTGGGTGTAATTAATGATTAATAACTAATTGAGTTGTGAAAATATTTATATGATATGGTTAAAATTTTATAGGGTTTTGAAAAAAATAGAAGAAGTTAATCGAGTGAAATTCACTTAAATTTTGAAAAGTGTTTGGATCAATTATAATAACGACCCAAATAGAAAGGTTTTGCATAACTCAATCACCCTCTTACTTTTGGCAATCTACGAAGTTTATTATAGCACTAAGGCGTAAAAACTAAGTTAAAAAATTTCAAGCATTTGGCATGAAACTATAAATCGGACATTTTAACTCAATTTTACTCCACTTAACAATTATCCTTCTCTTTTCACCATACTATTTATCTCTCTTACTTTTTTCAATCATACTATAAATCATAAACCAATCAAATAACCTTAAAAAAAATCAAATCTATCACTTCTTTCTTACACACATGACACATCAATTCTATCCTACACCCTATAAAACAACCCTATAAACCTATACAATTTTAACTCTATTCCAAACACCATTTTATATAAAACATTTTCAACTCAGTTACTATTTATTAACTAAAATTTTTCATTTAAATCACATTTTAACTCTATACAAAACAGTCAGCTATATTTTATTGGCTAACATCGACCATTCTTTAACTCATTACTTATCATTCTTAAACATTGTACCTGAAAAATGTAAAACTTTAGGAATTGATGAAGTGTTTATTTTATTGGCTAACACATAGAAAATATTATTTTCACATCATTAATATTACTAGTTCTCAAAACAATCATCGCATACCGGAGGTCGGTCGATCATAACGTGGTTTGTTAGACCATGGTCTTTCACGATGGTATCACCTCTCATTGTAGCGATGAGACCTACGAGTGGAGCCCACTGCTACAGTGAGAGGGTGAGACCACTGGGTAAGACCATGGTCGAATTTTTCCATAACGTGATTCTTTTAGAATAGTGTTTATTTCTCCAAAAACTTGTATTTCTTTAAATTGAGTATAAATTTATCAATTTGTTAATATTGATTGGAGATGTGAACATAAACTCTAAAATTCAATTTGTATCTTAAAAAAAAAAAACCTACACTTTGTTTAGTTGATCACCACTTATTTATTACCATCGGTTATAAATTTACTCTGTTTCGGACTTGGGTCGGTCTTTGGTTGCAATTTTGAATAAGGTGGGGTAAAATTATAATCCATGTATCATAATTTAAAGTTATTCCTTATTTTGCCCCTTCCACATTAGGTTTCATTTATTTTTGGAAATACATCCATAAAAATTCAGAGTTAAATGTGTTAGATGAATAGTTAGGAAGTTTTTCGATACGTGCACAAGTAATGACAAATCATGCAAGAAAGTATATGTGTTGATACAATGGTAATATCATATCAAATTATCACCCATGCCAGAGATCAATCATGAGTACCCACACATTGGCAAAATGATTCAATTTGTTTTTGTTTTGTTTTTTTTTTTTTTTTTTTTTTTTTTGAAAATAAGAAACCATTACTATTATGTACCCATGTTACGTGTCCTTAGAGTCGAAAGACTATTCAGTCAAAGATGCAAACGTGTAATCATAGAAAGTAGAAACCATGTGGAACCATCCAAATAGCAGCCAATTCAAACAAAGTCAGTCCCAATCTTCCTTGCTCATCAAGGTGATATTTGATGTATGGAATTCCCAATTAATCACTATATATACCACCCATCATAACTACTAATCCCTCACTCCAACATTTTCTCAGCTTAATCAAAGCTCTTAGCTTCATCATCATACCATCAAAAAGCTCATTTTTCATACACTTATTTGCACCAAGAATTGAACTAAAACACCACCAAGGAACTAAATACTTGCTGATCATGGCTTTCTTTTCAAATTTATTTAGTTGCTTCGTCTCGTCGTCTCCTCGTGTGTCTGATTCAAGCAAACACAACTCCAGTTCTTCACCTTCGAAGAAGCTAAAGAGTAAAGAAAAATCAATTCGCGCTCCAATTCCAGTTTCTTACTTCCCTTTGAACTCACAAATGTCGCGCTTATAGGATCATGGACTTGCTACCAAGATTGTACTATGAGTTTTGCTCTCATAATTTTTTTTTTTATTCTAATGTGTAAATCTTCATTTTAATTGTTATTTGAGATGTTAAAACAAATTAGATGTTGTAAATTGTTGATTTGACAGGTAATTGGTGTTGCTTTGGATAATAAGAAGCTTATATTTGTTTTTTGTTATCGTGGATCAGAGATGTGGTTGCGATATAAACTCACTTTTTATAGAACTTATATCTTATAAACTTAATAAGTTGCAAAACATTGAAACAAAACATTCTTAAGAATTAATATTATTTATCACATAAAAATTAACCATTATATAACAAATTTAATAATGTTACAGAACATTGAAAATCACAAAAATAATAGAAATATACAATAACCTTAACTAATTAATCTCACAAAAACCATAACCATTTCAACGAAAATCTTAATCACTTGCATAAATGTTGTACATGTAAATAACTCTATCTCATATAAATGTTGTACATGTAAAGAACCTTAATCCATTTCCAAAACAACCTTAACAAACAAGAAAGAGTAACATTACCAAAAGGAAATGCAATGCGTATATAAACACCTAGCATATCACTACAAAAACCTTACCCATTAAACAAAGAAGCCTCAACAATTTTTGTTTTTTTTTTTTTATAATTTTAAATAATATTTCGAGTCGAAAGAGCTGATGTGTACGTTGACCCAGAACAAAAAATGCCACCTAAGCATATATATTCCTGCAAAATTGGACCGTCCATGCAAATATTTACAAATTTTGGACTAAAAATCACAAGGCAGGACAAATGGTGTGTGTTTGTGGCAACCCTGTCATTAAATTGGACTAGTTATGTCATTCTCCCTAACTTACTGATTTGGCCCCGAAAAATACGTTTCTTATTAATAAAGGTTATATATGCAATTTTATAACATTAAAAATTATTTGTACACATATTATTTCTTAAAAAAAATAATTATATTATAAGGGTATTATAGGCAAATTGTATTTTATGAGAATTTTTAATTATTAAAAAATAAATTCAAATCAATCCTACCCAAAATTATTGGAAAAATGACTTCGAACCAAAGTTGATGGATCAGATTTAATTCAATGCCACGTGGCAAGTATCTAACGAAGACATGCGTTCAAATCGGTACAAAGTCGGCCAGAAAATATAAAAGCCCAACTATCATGGTCAGAGTTTATGGACTTAAATGGAGCTTTGAGTATTTTTTGTATCCTCTAACTTAATTATGACAAACTCATATTATGTTTTTTTTGCTTTAAAAAATAGTTCCTTTATTTACACTGCAAAAAATACTATACATCTCAGCATGATCTGGTAGGTGAACAACCTGCCTAGTCGTTCCCTCCGATAGTTCTTTATATAAACATGCGCTAAGCCATTCAAGGCCGAAGACCACACCTTAGTTATAATCCTACGTACGTGGTACATGAGTTTGGAGTGGGAGAACTACTTTAAGCCGAAAACGGGAACTAGCTACACGTGTGAGAAGGTATGCTGCCAAGTTAGCTTCCCGGTAGATAACTTGGAGTTTGGGATCCACAAAATTTTGAGCCAAATGACGAATATCAAGCACTAGTGCCTGCGTCGTTCGAAACGGTGCCAAATCCCTGCATAAACATTGAAACACATAAACAGAATCAGCACGTTTTAGTAAATGTGAAATATGCAAAGACACATCAAATTGTAACGAATGGCCCAAAGTTCGGATGTATTGTTATCCGATATGTCAATAGTGTCTAATTTTCCCCAAGGAGCTTGGATAAAACCACTCTGTGTAGTACCAAAAAATGCAACCAAGTCCACTATGTCCAGATGAACCTAGAGTTAAAATATTTACTAGCTATCCTAAAGGTATCGACCATCACCAACATGGTCCAATAAGCTCAGATATGTAACTATTGCATCAATTGGTTCATCGATAGAACGAATCAAAACATCTTCAGGTAATTTGAAACGTACCTCACCATCATTATTATCACCAACATCACCATTTCCAACTTTCAACAACCACTGAGCAAACTCCCTAATACTCTCAGTCTCAATAGGTGAGCCATCGGACTGTATTAAATAACATAAAGTCCGCATACTTTAAATCATAATGAATAATATAAACTTTAAAATATAGAAATGAAAATAAACAAATTAGAATTAATATCAAATGTTGAAAAATGCCCGGAGACGCATGTTCCTAGCTTGTGAACTTTAGTACACGACATGAACTCCAAAGCTTTTTAGATGAGCAAAGAGAGGCGTGGACTATATCCTGCCTACTACCCGTTGGTATAACGGGCATGATCGGTCTCAAATCGCCACTAAAGACAACCATGAATCCACCAAACGGCTTGTGCGACTCTCCAACCTCTCGCTATATCCTTGGGAATGCGATATAGAGCCTCAACGCAAAACCTATTTGTCATAGGTGCCTCATCACAAATTATTAACTTTTTCTTGTTCAACAATCTTGTTAGATCCCTTCCAGGTGTGATTCTACTACACGTGGTAGTCTCATCGACCTATAATGGGATACTGAATCTAGAATGGGCAGTGCGACCGCTAGCAAAAGAAGATAAGGAATACCGCTTGATGCAACCGATAACAATGTCATGTCTACCATGTAACACAGAACATAATGTATTCCATAAATATTTTTCTTGTGCCAATGTAACAATGGAGAAAGAAAACTCCATAAGTTGGGATTTCTCATTATTAGATTACTTTTCAAATTAGCGTAGATTGCACTTCTAATTGAGCTCCCAAATTGGATTGATCACATTTCTACAGTTCTTTTTTTGCCCTTTGAACCGATTTTCAAGTTGGAATTATAATATTTTCCAAATAGTGTGGTTTAACCTTTCATTAGAGTTTACATGTTGTAATTATCACATTTTTTTGAGTTGATTTGCTCTTCAAAATAGGTTATCAAGTTAGCCTTATCACATTCTTAGAGTTGAGTTTACATTTCGAGTTGAGTTCCCGAATTAGAATTATCTAAATTATTATAGGTTGTATCATTTGAACCGAGTTCTTGGGTTTGAAGTATCCATTTCTTAGAGTTTTTTCCTCATATAGTGTGTTTAATTTTTGTACATAGTTTCCAAATTGTAACTATGCCATTCTTTAGAGTTTGTTACCCTTCTAATAGAGTTCTCAAATAAAATCATCATATTCTTAGTGTATTTGCCTAGAGTGAAGTTTACTTTTCTAATAACGGTCTCAAGTTTAAATTATCTAGCTCATTCGCATTATGTCTTTACCGTTCGAACTGAATTCTTAAGTGGAAAACACTTATTTTTAGATTACATTTCCGAATAACATGTTTACCTTCAATATAGTTGTTCAAGTTGAAAATATCATTCATATAGTTATTTTGCCCTTCAAATTGAGTTTTTAAGTTAGAAGCCAACATAATGTTTGTTATACAACTAAAGCTCAACTTTAATTAGTTGAGTTGGAAATTCTATCATATTTGTTATGTGACTTTAATTGAGTTGGAATATTCCGTTAAAAAAAAAAAAATTGAGTTGGAATAGTGCCTGTTTTCAATCCACCTACTATTCACAGCTCTATTAAAATTTTCTCTATCTACCTACTCTTTCTCTCATTTTACTTTTACATTCAATATAACAAACCTTAAACCAATAAAAGTCAAACATCATAACTCTTACACACACACACACACACACTATATAACAACAATATAAAACCTATAAAATTTTAATTCTATCACTAACAAAAAATTTCATAAATCAATTAAAGTTAAGTTACTATTTATACATTAAAGTCCTTAAAGTTAAACGCTAAACAACTTATAAGTATTCCATTCTTAAACTTGTTTACCGTTGAAATTGATTTTTAAAGTTTGAAGCATAACTTATCTTAGAGTTAGTTTAGCCTTTGAATTGAGTTTCTAAATTTGAATTATCCATTGTTTACTTATCAAATAGAGCTTTCATGTTACGTTTCGGGCTGTTTGTTATGCAACTAAAGTTGCACAACTAAGTTCAATAAAAAATTAGAGGTGTTTGCCATGATTTTTAAAGTTTGAAGCATATCTTATTTTAGAGTTAGTTTAGCCTTTGAATTGAGTTTTTAAATTTGAATTATCCATTGTTTACTCATTGAATAGAGTTTTCATGTTACGTTTCGGGCTGTTTGTTATGCAACTAAAGTTGCAAAACTAAGTTAATTTTTTTAAAGGTGTTTGCCATGAAGTTAAATTACAAACATTTTAACTCAATTTTTATCCACTTAACAATCATACTTCTCTTTCTATCCTACCATTTCTCTCTCTTTATTTTTTCAATCATGCATTCTAACAAATTTAATTAAACCAATCAAATAACATTACAACCAATCAAATAACCTTAATAAAACCAAATCTATTACTTCATCCTTGCACACATCACTTCTTTCTTACACATCTTATATAACAACCCTGCAAACTCTATAATATTTTAACTATATCCCAAACACCATTTTTTATAACTCACTTTCAACTCAGTTACTATTCATCAACTAATTTTTTTTTCCCATTAACTCACTTGTTAACTCTATAGTTTGTTTCTAATTAAGTTTGAATTATGCCTTTCTTACACTATATTTCCAATATAGTGTTGTTTACGCTTTAAATAGAGTTCCCAAAGTTTGATCTCTTTTAACTTTAGACCTTTTAAATTGAGTTTTCAAGTTGCAATTATCTCATTTTAATAGTTGGTTTATAATTTAAATTGAGTTCCGAGTTTGAAACATATATCCCACGCATTATATATATACTAAAGAATAATAATCATGTGTGGTCTTTCAATATATATGTTAATAATAATCATGTGTGGTCTTTCAAATAAATCATCAACTTTAGTAATCTGATCCCCATCCTTTAAATATTAATCAGTGAAAGACTGTGTGATCGAGAAAGAATAATAATGCTATTTTAAAGATTGTTGATATTATTGAGTCCTCAATTTGGATTTAATTATCAAAGTTTAGTTGCCCTTTGAGTTGAGTTCCAAAGTTGCGAGTATCACATTCTATAGTTGGTTTACCCTCTGAATTCAATTCCAAAGTTGTAAAATTTCATTTCTTAGACTATATTTCCCGTGGAGATAGATTGAATTCAGAGTAAAGGAAGAAGTATGAAGAAATAAGGAGTATTACAACAAATAGTTAGAGAAACATCAGGTTTCCAATCTGAACTGGGAAAGGAATAAAGAGTATTTGTTTTCTCTTTGAGCTGGGAAAGGATTGAGTCTTGTTTTACTAACTCGGGGTGATGTAGGAGGCGTAGGAAATCTTATATATATAGCCTTTGGCATATTCATTAAACACAAGATAAGACAAGAGAATTGCTATTCCATAATAGAAATCTTCTTATTCTTCTTGTTTGCGATTAAGCTCTGTTTCTCGATTTTCTGTCAATCAATATTGTTAGGATTGGTTGTATCTTTGTCATTGCATTGGTCAATAAAAGAATCTCTAGTTTTCTCCAGTGGACGTAGGCATTCGCTGAACCACGTAAATCGTCGTGTTTCGATTGTGTTGGAGTTATTGTTATCGATTACATTTTATTGATTGTTGATATAACAGTCGTAGTGATTGTTGCTATAACATTCATCGATTGTTTTGCTGTGGTTTGAGTTGATTGATCATTATTGTTGGTGATTGAGTTTCAAGAACATTACGCAACAATTGGCGCCATCTGTGGGAAGAAGGAACAATCAACTCAGGAGCAGTTATGGCAATGGCAAGATTTGACATCGAGAAGCTTACAGATAAAATTGATTTCTCATTATGGAAGGCAAAGATGGAGGCTCTACTGGTTCAACAGGGATTAGAGCAGGCGTTGCTTGGAGATTCTGGATTTCCTAAGGATTTTGATGTGGCTGAGAAGACGCACATCATAGGAAAGGCAAGAAGCTCGCTGATTTTGTCTTTGGGAGATAAAGTCTTGGTAGAGGTGATTAAGGAGAAGACTACTAAGGATGTTTGGGATAAATTGGAATCCCTTTATCATGTGAAGTCTTATGTAAGTAAGATGCACCTGAAATAAAAACTCTTCTCATTCAAGATGAGAGCTGATAGATCAATCATTGATCAGCTGGATGAATTGAACAAGCTGTGCATGGACATTGAATCTTTGAAAGTAAAGGTTGAAGACAATGACAAGGCAGTGATATTGTTGAGCTCTCTACCCAAAAGCTATGAACACTTCATTGATGCTATTGTTATGACCAAACCAGATGACCTTACAGCTACAGATGTTGAAAAGGCATTAAGGAATAAGATGGATCAAAAGAATGTGGGCAACCAACCTGATCCTACAGCTGAGAGCTTGTTTGTCAAGCAAGCATGGAACAAACATCAAGCTGGTAAAAGCAAGACGTCTGGCAGGCCAAAACAACAACTGAAGGAGTCCAAGTTTGGTGGGAATAGCAACATAGAGAAGAGGGCATGTTTCTACTGGAAGAAACCAGGTCACCTGATGAAGGATTGTTACTTGCTAAAGAAGAAGGAGAGAAGAGGAAAGGCACCTGGGCAAGGTGGAGCCAATACTGCAGATCTTGAAGAATCCTCAGATACCTTTGATAATGCTGAGGTAATCTCTATCACTGAGTCTAAGTGTGGATTAAATTTGATTCTAGATTCAGGGTGTTCATTCCATATATGTCCTATAAAAGAATGGTTTGAGGATTTCAAGCATGGAAACAAGGGTAATGTATTGTTGGGAGATGATTATGCTTATGGTATTAAAGGAATTGGTAACATAAAATTTGAAAATGCATGATGGTGTCATTAGGATTCTTACCAATGTTAGATACATACCTGCTTTGAAAGGAACTTGATATCTCTAGGAACTCTTGATAAGATGGGATATAAGTATGGGTCTGATAATGGTGTTATGCAAGTCATGAAGGGGAATACATCAGTTATCAAAGCAAACCTCATTAATGGTCTGTATATCATGCAAGGAGAAGTGGTGTCTGGTATGGCATATGTTGTTTCAAGTGTTTGTACAACTGTCAGTGCAACTGTTAATGCAACAATGGATAAGACACAACTGTGGCATGAGAGGTTAGCTCATATCAGTGAAAAGGGACAGAAGGAGTTGTCAAATCAAGATGTTCTAGGTGGTGATAAAGTGTCTAAGCTGAGTTTCTGTGAGAATTGCGTTCTTGGTAAGTCTCACAAGACAAGTTATGAAACTGGAAAGCACACAACTAAAGCACCATTGAATTATGTTCACTCCGATTTATGGGGACCTACTAGGCCTGAGACATTGAATGGAGGGAAGTATTATATGTCTATCATTGATGATTACTCAAGGAAGGCATGGATCATGGTGTTGAAATCTAAGGATGAAACATTCTCTAAGTTTAGAGATTGACTGATTGAGATTGAGAATCAGACTGGGAGGAAGCTAAGGTATCTCAGGACTGGCAATGGGATGGAATATCTATCAGCAAAGTTCAATGATTTTTGCAGGAAAAGGGGTATAATCAGGCACAAGACTATACCAGGAACCCCTAAAAAAAATGGAGTTGCATAGAGATGCAATAGAACAATCTTGGAGAGGATAAGATGCATGCTTATCAGTTCTGGACTCTCAAAGGGATTTTGGGGAGAAGCTGCAAATACAACTTGCTATTTGATAAATAGAAGTCCCACTTCTGCACTGAATTTCAAAACACCTGAGGAAGTATGGTCTGGACATACTCCCAGATATGATCACTTGAAGGTGTTTGGGTGTTTAGTTCTTGTTCACACCAAACAAGACAGGTTAGATGCAAGAGCATTGAAGTGTGTGTTTCTGGGATATCCAACTGGGGTAAAGGGCTACAAGCTTTGGAGTATTGATCAGAAGAAGTGCATTCTGAGTAGGGATGTTACTTTCAGTGAGAGAATTATGCCTCTCAAACCTCAGACTAAATTAGGGACAAAGCCATTGGTTTCTCCTATAACTGGTACAACAGGTGAAGATGATAACACCAAGATTGAGGTGGAGCATGTTTATGATACACAGGTACTTGACACTTTTGTACATGAAACTGGGGAATCTTCAGGCACTGTTGGTGCAACTGTTGATCCAACTGTTGCTGCAACAGTCACAGACAAAACAAGGAGAACTGGCAGACAAGCACCTAACTTGTATGGTTTTGGAAGAGTATGGAAGTCCTACATGGTCTCTTATGCTCTGACCGTCGCATAAGAGGTTAATTATGCAGAACCAAATAGCTACCGTGAAGCAGTCACTTGTAAAGAGAAGTTATTATGGATGGAAGCCATTAAGGAAGAATTGGAATCTCTATACAAGAATAATACTTGGAGTATTGTCACTGTACCATGGAATACCAAGTTTGTAGGCTGCAAGTGGATCTTTAAGAAGAAAGATGAAGCAGCTATTGGTGGGAAAGTGAGATACAAGGCAAGGCTTGTGGCTAAGGGTTTCACACAGAGGGAAGGCGTGGACTACACAAAGATTTTTTCTCCTGTAGTCAAGCATACATCTAATCTGGATACAAGGAAGTCCAATACTGGATATGTGTTTACCTTATATGGAACTGCAATAAGCTGGAAAAGTTCTCAACAACCAGTGGTTGCTTTATCAACTACTGAGGCTGAGTATATAGCATTGACATAAGTAGTGAAGGAAGCATTGTGGTTGAAGGGATTGTTGGGAGGAACTAGGAATAATTCAGAGATCTGTCACAATCTATTGTGATAATCAAAGTGCTTTGCAGTTGGCTACACACCAAGTGTACCATGAAAGGACAAAACACATTGATGTGAGACTGTACTACATCAGAGATGTGATAGCTGAAGGAAGCATTAAAGTGGAGAAGATTCACACATCAGAGAACATGGCTAATAGCTTGACAAAAGCATTGCCTGTTTCAAAGATTCAGCTGTGATCATTGTTGATGAAAGTACAGAAGGGTCTACTCCAACCTTAGGAGTGTTTTTTGGAGAAGCTAGAGAGGAATTCAATCTAAGGTGGAGATTTATGGATATAGATTGAATTCAGAGTAAAGGAAGAAGTCTGAAGAAATAAGGAGTGTTACAACAAACAGTTTGAGAAACATCAGGTTTCCTATCTGAACTGGGAAAGGAATAAAGAGTATTTGTTTGCTCTTTGAGCTGGGAAAGGATTGAGTCTTGTTTTACTAACTCAGGGTGATGTAGGAGGCGTAGTAAATCTTAAATATACAGCCTTTGGCATGTTCATTAAACACAAGACAAGAGAATTGCTATTCCATAATAGAAATCTTCTTATTCTTCTTGTTTGCGATTAGGCTCTATTTCTCGATTATTTGTCAATCGATATTATTAGGATTGGTTGTATCTTTGTCATTGCACTGGTCAATAAAAGAATCTCTAGTTTTCTCCAGTGGACGTAGGCATTCGCTGAACCACGCAAATCGTCGTGTTTCGATTGTGTTGGAGTTATTGTTTTGAGTTATGTTTTATTGATTGTTGATATAACAGTCGTAGTGATTGTTGCTATAACATTCATAGATTGTTTTGTTGTGGTTTGAGTTGATTGATCATTATTGTTGGTGATCGAGTTTCAAGAACATTACGCAACATTTCCCATAAAGCATGATTTACTCTTCGAATAAAGTTATCAAGTTGCAATTATATCATAATTAAAATTTATTTATACTTCGAAATGAGTTAGAATGATGTACCACATTCTTAGAGTATTTTTCCATATATTGTGGTCTATACTTTGAAATGAGTCAGAATTGTATAGCAATCTCATGTTGTAAGTCACTCATTATTAGAGTTGGTTTGCATTCAAATTGAGTTCTTGAGATGGAACTATTACATTCTTTGTGTTCGTACTGTCCATCGAATTGGGTTCCCAAGTTGGAATTATGTCACTCCGACAGTTGAGTTACCTTCGAATATAGTTTCAATTGGAATTTGTTTCATTCGTCTTAGAGTTCATTTACCATTCGCATTCAGTTCCTAAGCTTGAATATCCTAATATTTGAGTTTTTCAAGTATAGCGTGGTTTGTTTTTCGAATATAGTTCTCATGTTGTGATTATCTCATCCTTAAAGTTGATTTTCCGTTTGAATGGAGTTCCCAAGTTGAATTGTTACATCTTAGAGTCAAAGTTTACCCATCGAACTGATTTCTCACATTTGAATTGTCTCATTCTTAGAGTTGGTGCAACTTTCAAACTCATGTTACAATTATCCCATAGTAAATTCAAATAGTTTACCATTTGAATTGAATTCCGACGCTGAAAATATCATGTTCTTAGAATTGGTTCACCCTTCGAATATAGTTCTAAGTTAAAATTATCTAATTCTTAGATTACATTCCCAAATAGTATAATTTGCACTTTGAGATCCCAAGTCCGATTTATCCCATTTATAGAGTTACTTACCGTTTCAATTATGTTCTCAAGTTGGAATCATATATTTCTTAGACTATTTGCCCAAATAGTGTTGTTTACCCGTTCAATAAAGTTTTCAAGTTTTATTTATTACATTCTTAGAGTTAGTGTGATCGTTAAATTCATTTTCCAAGTCGCAATTATCACACTCTTAGTGTTGATTTACAATTCGGATTGAGTTTTCAATTTGGAATGATCTAATTATTATAGTTGGCTTACATTCGAATTAAGTCCCTAAGCTGGAATTTCCTATCTCATGGTATTTTTCCCAGATATGTGCTTTTACTCTTCAAACATATATAGTTCATAAATTGTAATTATTTCATTCTTAGAGTTTGTTTACCCTACAAATTGAGTTATCAAGTGGAACACATTCATAGAGTTCTCACGCTTGAAATATCTTGTTCATAGAATGAGTTTACCGTTCGAATTGAGTTTATAACTTGAAATTATATCATTCTTTGAGTTGTTTTCCCCTTTAAATGGAGTTCTCAAGTTGAAATTTCGTTCTTAAAACTGAATATTCAAGTAGGAATTATCTCATTCGTCGAGTTAATTTATCCTTCAAATTAAGTTACTAAGTTTGAATTACGATCACATTTTCAGAGTTCGTTAGTATTTTTTTTTAATATAACGTGGTTTACTCACTAATTAGAGTTATCAAGTTATGATTGTCTTATTTTTATAGATATTTTACCATTCAAATTGAGTTTCTAAATTGAGATTGTCCCGTTATTAGAGTTCTTTTACCTTTCAAATCCCTTAGTTGAAAATTTATGCATTTCCTACAATATTTTTTCAATATAGTGTGGTTTACTATTCAAATAGAGTTTTAAAGTTGGATTTATCGAGTCTGTTGATCTTTAAATTCAATTTTCAATCGGTAATTACTTCATTTATAAAATTTATTTTCCCTTTAAATTGAGTTCTTAAGTTAGAACTATCTCATTCTCAAACTTGACTTTGCAGTTTAAAACGTAGTTTTCAAGTTGGACTATCATTAGAGTTTGTTAATTTGACATCCAAATTTAGTTTCTATATAAGTGAGAATCATCCCAATCCTAGAGTTGGGTTGTCATTCGAATCGAGTTCCTCAGTTAGAATTATCACGTGTTTAGAGTTCAATTCATCAAATATTTTAACTCAATTTTTCTCCAATTAACAATTATGTTATTTCTTTCCACCCTACTTTTTTATATCTCTTAACTTTTTCAATCATACTAACAACTTTAGACCAATCAAATCACTTTAAAAAACTCAAACACATCACTTCTTTCTGACACACCTTATATAACAACCAAATAAACTCTATACTACTTTAACCAACACCATTTTTTATAAATCAATTTAACTGAATTACTATAAATCAACTAAATTTTTTCATCTAACTCACTTTTTAACTCTATACCGAATATGTAGTAAATCCTTAACTATATTATAAACATATTTTTTTTCTAATTCAAATAATAATGTTACTATTTATATATCATATAAGTTATAACTATGCTATATCCCATCCAAAAGACTCAATGTGAATTTATTCTTTAATTATTTTCATATCATAGTTGTTGAGGGGTTTAACCTCGAACACTAACTAAGTAAACTATTACAAGCGACCTAGTCTAAGACCCGCCTCATACTTGAAGTCCGAAGCAGTACATGTTCGAGCTAGAGTACCTGAAAGGACGTGTGGGGGGGGGGGGGGGGGGGTAGAAAGGGTTACCCGGATTGCTTATGTTAATCTGGTAAGAGACTTTACTCAAGAGAGAGTTGGGAACTCTCAATGTAATAGTTATGAGGAAGGTTATGATATTAATATGACTTGGGAGAATCACTTATGACTTGTGACTTAGGAATTGTGTCTTTGGGATCACTTACCTTTAGGTCTTGGACCTTGTGTTATATTTATAGATACCATATCTTATGAGCTCATAAGATGGTGCCAAGTGTATACTTCAGATTTGGACACCAATGCTACCTTTGGCCCACAGCCCAATAGTGAACAGTAGCCCACATCCGATTAATGGGCCTGGGAGGGTAGTTTGGACCTTTTCCCTCTGAGAGTACTGTCTCGCCTGTTTGGTCCGTGTCAGTCCCTCGGACAGATCTGTCTGTTTGGTTGATCTGCCCTTAGGTAACTCCGGGTGTCCGAACCAGAAGTTTCACGGAAGTATCTCAGTGGTTCTGTTATATACGTTTGGTCTTACTGTGGTGGTGGCGTCCGAGATTCTCTCGTCCGGTCCGTTTGTCATCCTAGGACTGACAGTTTGTGGTACTTGGAAGGACCATGTGACCTTTTGTCAGGTCCGGAAGTCGTACACCTAGCTTGGTCGGACTTAGCTGAGAAGGTGTGTTGATTTGTAAGTACTAGTTGACCTGGAATGGTTTCCCTTAGGTCGGACCATTTGAAGGTCAGACTAGTACTGAATTGGCTATTTCAGCCTTGATGCGCCCTTAACGGATTGGACACATGCCCGTATCATCAATAGTATATGACAAAATTATGAATTCTGCACTCACTACTCTCTCTCTCACAGGAAAATCCATGCGCTAGGGTGGAACACAATTTTTGGTGAAAAAATCAGATAAATAAGAAAGTGTGAATATGTGGCAAAATGGGTAATGTTATTTTCAGGTATTTTTAATTTGTGATGTATTATATAGTCTTTCACAAAGTCTTGAAAGAAGAGATGTGTATCAGTGAGAGATCTGAGAGACGGATTAATATTCTTAAGTATATGTACAATGTTTTTATTAATATTAATAATATTTTATAAGTGAACATTTAAACTTATAGATTGTTCAATTAAAAAGAACTTTATTAAGTGCAATAAAATATTTAGAATAAAAACAAAATTAGTCATATTGCTTACATAGTAACGTCCCCTTGAATCCCAAGAGTATGAGATAACGGGTCGATCAAATGTTTACTGATTATGAAGCATTAATTAACCAAACTGCTGTTTATGATATATCATAAATATTTGTAGAAGTAAAGTGATAAATGTTAGAATAAAAACAACAACTAACAAAAACGCTAAACTCTGCCATACATTTCTCTTCACTTCTAAATCCTATATGGATGCCTAGTACAATAATATCAAAGAAATACCTTAGAATTCGAAATACAATTAACTTTAAATTTTATCATACATTCATTGTAGCGCCCTGAATTTTATAAAGACGAACTAAGGAAAAATATGACTCGCGCTAGTTCGTGAGCTTGAAAATTCGACGAACTTGACTTTTAAAAATATAAAAACATAGTTCAACGCCTTGTGCGTCCTTTTACTTGACATGAAAATTCTTAAATATAATTCGTGAACTAGTCAAAATATGCAGCAGAACTATAAAATCATAAAAGCTTTGATACAAAACTCTAAATATATGAAACTGAAAACTGTAAAGATGCTCTTGGTAGTGATCACTGCTCCGGCAACGCTCCACTCCAAAAGCTCTGCTTCAAACCTAAAATTGATATTTTAGAAAGGGGTCAGTCGTGACCACTGACTGAGCAAGCTCCATGCACGTGCCATGACCTAAAGTTCTATATTCATGTCTTTTAAATCTTTTAGTCTTGCTTAATGCAATGCAACTTAAGACTTGACTTGACTCTAAACTCTTGAACTTGTACTTGAACTTCTTGAAAACTCTCTAACTTGAACTTGAACTTGAAACTTAATTTGAAACGTCTTAAAACATAACATGATCGCGAGCTCACTTGGCATCGTAGGTTCCTATCCTGGCCCATGGTGGCTATCTGCCGGCCTCAGGTCACTTTCGTGGCCCTATTCGTTGAATAAATAAAAACTGACGGACTCAAGACCTTGGTCCTTATCCGCTGAACATGATCATAACTGCGCCACAAATACCATGATATTTCCCTACGAGCCCTTTACTTATCTTTAACTTTGAAACTTACTTAAAACCTTAACATTTTATTAAAGTGAATACATGCTTCTGAACTCTAAACTCATAAATGGATGGACTAATGTGTGTGCAAACATCATATAACAAGTTGATCATTCAAGTCTGCATAATTATGAATCATCTTGCAATCATACAAATCAGAACCATCAACAACAAAGTAAATAGGAAGGAACAAGGTTCACCTCAATAAGTCCAAGTATGGTGCCTCACGGAACTAGTACGAACATAAGTATCAACACACTGACTTGTTTGTTTGAGCTAATCATCTATATAACTATGCACATGGATTCTTTGCAAATGGTCAAGCCATAGATTCAAGCATTGATCAGAACATATGTACTCGAAATTCTCAAACTACTGCAATAAGTATAATGATTGGAAGAAAACTGCACAGGTCCTTCAACTTGACCGACACAATCAAACTAAGTAGGAAATTAAACCATCATCACATTTAATGAAATCATCAATATCATCCGAATTACGAGCATCACAGATCAGAACATAATCTCCCAAAATTCAACTAATAGTCATGAGGTTCGAATCAAATATCATAAATTATTCTTGATCATTAACAACTAAGAAATTTACATCAATTTCATATCATAGCATAGCATAAATAACAATCAATAACACAAGATTAACATCATAGATATATATAAACATTTGTGATGCAAGTCCTAGGGGAACTTGCCTTGAGAAAAGAACGAGAGAGGCAAACATTGAAAACGGGTCGAAAACATAGCTTTCTGTTCGACATCAAAATATGGCCGGCTCAAACATCATAATGAAGATCCCTCCGGTGAAAGTGTAGACTGATATGTTACGAATCAGCTCTAAAAAAAATCAGTTCAATCCGACGGTTAACGAACCAGGAATCAAGTTTTGAACAAGACTGCGTCTGGCTCACCAAAGAATATTGGGCTCAACTTTAAGAAAAACGGTTTTGGGCCAAAGACTAACGTTTTACGAACTCCGCTTAACGCTCGGTTCGTTCTAAAACGCTAAAATTCGAAATACAAATTTTTGGGCTGTTACATTCATTGTACTTTATATGAAATCATTACTAATTTACCAGAATTAATTACTTTACCAGAATTCATGATGCAAGCAGAAACATTCGATAAAAAATTATTTTTAAGTCTACTACATAAATTGTATCTTCGAGTCTCATGGTATCTTAAACCTCCATATGATTGACGATCAAGTAGAAAAAATAGCAAGGAGAAATAAATGTAATCAGGGTGTCCCCTTATATGATTGAACATAAATTGAAGTCTTCCAGAATTTAAATGTTCAAAAACGTATGCCTGCAATTCAATGAATTTATATCAAGTGTTATGTATAATGAAGTAAACAATAATGTCTCGAATACTCAAATAAAAATTGTCTCACCATCAACATTCGGATGTATGCTTCTGGATTATTGGCATTGAGACACAGGATCATGAATTGGGTCTTGTGAGAGACGTTGGTGATTTATATGCATGCGTAGGCAAGCAAAGTAGTTTATCTATGAATAGAACCTGTAAAATTTATATATCTTCGAAAACTTGTTTGATCAGTATATATATTTGCTCTCATAAAAAATCAGTCAACATATATGTAGAAAGAAATACGAACAATAGATAGCATTCATATTACTTACAGCTTCATAACCATCTAAAAGTTTGACATGCTTGATATAGCTACTAAAAACATGATGTACATTTGCAGGTCGTCCGGACTCGAAGATGGGAACATATATACTGAAATGGTGTTGTGCTTACTCGATGGAAATGCAAAGATATCATATATTAAGCCAAAAGGATTTGAGCCATTCTAGGCTATCCACATCATTTAATTAGTTGTCAAAATCCTATTCTCTGATTGGTCAATTCATTTGCTTGGTTGTTAAATTATTTTGTTTTGATTGGTCTAATTTTGATGTGGTATGATCTGGACAAAGTCAGAGCCTTCAAACTACGTTTTATGTAGAAAATGGTTCTCTATTTTGGAAGGTAGCATTTCAACAAGTCATTTATTTGTTTAATTGTCTTAAACATGGAAAATAGATTTTTAACCATAAAGACAACATTTTGTGTTACTTCTCACGTATTAAAGGTAAGGTGATGCAATCTGATAAAAAATGAAATATTTATGCGATGTTCTAGACTTGGTTAAGGTGTCCTACATAATCATGTCAAAAAATATTGCATTATATTTGAATTGTGAAATTGCAATTTCGACTTTAGAAATTCTAGGAGGGACGTCTCCTATAAATTTGTCGTGTATCATGCACTCAAATTTGCCATGTATCATAACTGAGAAGATCGAGTTGGTTTTTAAATTCACTCAAATTTGGTCATCATACATGCAGAGTTTAATTCGTGGACAACTTGAGCCATTTTAAAATGTCCACCTCAAACAATTATGTGGCAAATTCTTATATTGTGATTGGTCCATTATTTAGCTGACTGTTAGATTCTTTTGTTCTGATTGGTCAAGATTTTAAATCCTGGTGATGTGTTATGATATGCATAAAAGTGCAATTAAGCAAACATTCTAAGTACAAATTTAATTCTCTGTTTTGTGCTAAACGTGGAAATTTTAATAGACCATAATAACTCAATTCTATAAATTTAATTCTCTGTTTTGTGAGAATTTTTAAGGAAAGTTGACAAATTCAAATCTTAAAAAATACTGTATTAATGAGGATCTAAATTAGTTTAAACCATTCTAATCACCACGTCCAAAAATTCAACATTTTAAAATTCAACATTTTACATTTGAATATCTCCTAAATATCACATTCGGTAATTCCCATGTTTCATTCATTCACTCATATCTGCAACCTGCAGGAAGAGAAGTGTAGACTGTAGAGTTCGGAAAGGCAATTGTTCACTCATATATTACAAGTCGATTGTTGATTGATGATCAATTGTTAATGATGATGAGTCCAACTTCAATTTTGGGAAAATATGAGTGGTGAAGGGTCATTCTAGATTTTGATAATTTCAGTAGTAATTGGTTTAATTGAGTTGTGCAAATTTAACTGACCGGATTTTAAGTGAGTTTTAACTGATGAATAGTAATTAAATTTTAATTGAGTTTGAAATAGACGTGTATTAATGAGAGACATGAGAGACGGATTCATATTCTTATGCATATGTATAATGTTTTATACAATATCAGTAATGTTTTATGAGTAAACATTTTATATCATTTTTTATGCATATGTATATCACCGATGTTCTTAATAAATTCTCTAATATTTTTTTATATAACAGTAATGTTTGTCCGTCCCTTTTAGTTTCTCCATAAGACCGTTTCTCAGGAGACTTACTCAAACTTTATAGGTGAAAGCTATAAAAATTGTGTATGGGAGATCATGTGGAGATTTTAATTGAGTTCGTTAAACCAAAATTGGTAAGAGTCCAACTAAAAAAAATGAAAATTCAAACAAGAATGAACTGAAGACTAAATTTTAGTGGACGCTTAATGGCGTGCCAAACAGCCGGTTAATTCTCCTTAAGTCCCTCACAGATAGATTTTCATAATGCCTCTATTTTATTTTAAAATTATTTTGCTGAGTAAGCTTCCTAACAGAACATCTATTCATAAGTTATCTATGGATTCACCTATGTTGTCACTAAAATTATTGATGTTATAGATAAAAACGTCTATGTTGTAAATAAAATGAATTTTTGGTATAAAACACCAATGTTGACAACATACACGTTTTTAATAATGATATTAATAATTTTATTAACAACGTAGGTCGGTCTTTAAATAAGCTATACTTTGTGCCATTTGTTTAGTTGCATTTTCTTATTCCCGTTAAAGAACAAATGTCATGTCGTGTTCGTTCTGTACACCGGAGATTGAGAAGAAGTTGGAAACATAGTAATAAATCTTGATTTGAGTCTATAATTGTATTTATGTTGATTATAATATTTGGGTGCTTAATTTATTAATTAGATTAATTAAATGAACTAAGTAATGATATTTAATGTAAATAAAAGTAAGTTTGAGGGATAAATTCTTGCCAGAAAATGAGACATGTCGGGGGGGGGGGGGGGGGGTTGCATATATAGTATATAAATGCAATACATGACATTTGTTGTGGTACGAAGGGAGTATATATTAAGTTACAGTAATTCTCATGCAATATTGTATATAGTAAATATAAAAAAAAACGAAGAAACAATAACATTATTAATTAGATTTATTTTATATTCAATATGTATTTTTTTTTCTTTCTAATTTCATGTTAAAATTATTCCAATCTGGTTTGCCATATGTCGAGAGAATTTGCTAAGTGGATATTTCATGTCATTGATAGTGTTGATATCAAGATTCTCGATGCTATACTTATTTAAGAAATGAGTAATTCTATTTCAACCATTATGATAGCAAATATATGTCATTATTGGAGCATTTAACCGATCCATCACTTGACTCAGAATATTTCTGATCATCGATTTTTCTCTTGCATCGACTAATGTTGTAGTTGATGAGATTAATAATTAATTTGTTATGTCGAAAATGCCCGATGAATGTGTCAAGTACTCAAGTAGGGATATCATTACAAGGTGAATGGTGTTGAGAATTGTCACGGGGATGTTTTCACAGCAGTTCTTGAGAGCTCAAGGTTCGATGGATGCATGTATGATCATGATGATGCAAAAACATATCATCGAGGCAAAAATGATATGTAAAATTAATGTAAGGAAAAAACTTTTTATTCTTATGATGATGATCCAATCTCAGGAGACCAAGTCCCCATTCAATTTTGATAAATGTAACATCATAAACTTTCAGAGAGTTTAAAGGTATTGAGAATGTTACTTATACCATAGAGGTGCACCCTTATTCTCGGGAACCACCTAGAAGGACTCAAAGTTACGCGCGCTTGCTCTAAAGCAATCATAGTATGGGTAGGTGATCCACTATATAAGAAGTTTATCTTTGCGCGCACGAGTGACAACAGGGTGCACGGGAAAGAATATGCACGTGTTGGTTTTTGGGCCAACATATCATGGGAAAAGCATATTAGGAGTAACAGTGTTGGGCCTGACCCACATGGGGATGGGTGTTATAAATGGTATTAGGACCGAACAAATCATTAACGTATAAGGGTAGACACTTGGTTAGGCATTGCACGACGGGGACATTCATAATTTAAGAGGGGGTGAATGTAATGTCTCAAATTAAAAAAAAATTAAATTGATAGATCGCTAGCATACCAGTATGGTGTAGTTTTCTTTTTGAGAATTCATACATAAGAAATCAATAAAAGCATGCTTTCGTTGGAACAATATTATAAATCTTGGATGAGGCATTCATATGTTCTCCTAGTGTGCAAAAAATGAAATGTGTGGACTTATGGGGTCAGAATATCACCCGAAGAGCAGTACATGGGTAACCGCTCTAGCCAACAATAGGATGAAGCATTACAAGACCACCCATATATTAGTCTAATTTGCTATGACAATAAAGAAGAGCCAGTGACAGTATCTCACTTTCACGTCGAGATCCACCATCCTCACCTGTATTCACCCAATGTTACTTATATGTTGTATTTTCTAGATTCACTATCACGAATTGACAACTTACTGGTCATAATGGGCACCCATACCCTATCTAGAACCTTTTAGTTGAACATGGTCCGTACTAGATTCGAAAATGTAAAACCAGTCTTCGACCAAGATTTTAGGAATGGGTCGAATCGAGAGTTCGAGATCCGTTGTTAGATTTTTTAATAGAATCATACTTCTTTCTTGGATGCACAAATTATTATGAAACACATTACAAAATCCTAAAAAAAACACAGTATTTTAATCGGGACGGGTTCTACTTTGTTCGTACCAACGTGCACAATCCCGTTTAAAATAATTATGTCCGGTTTAGGGTATCTGCTGGAAACTGTGTCATATCCATGTAACAAGACCAAGACACTACATCGATCGGGCCGTAATAGTTTATGTTAGTTTATATAATAATTTTTTGGTGCCCTCTCAACCGCCCGAATTTTTTTTCACCAAAACATGTCAAGAATAATACTCCCTCCATCCCGGGTTCATCTTTCCGCGGGCCCGGACACAAATTTTAAGAGAAAATTGAATAAAGTAGGAGAGATGGTGATAAAGTAAGAAAGATAGTGGATAATGTATGACCAATAGTGAATAAAGTAGTAGATAGATTTTCCAATTTAAGGGATGAGAAGATGAAGTTGGGACAACCCAAAACGGAATGCGGGAAGATGAAACTGGGACGGAGGGAGTATTAGTGAAATAGTTTGGGGACCACCCAAAAATATTTCTACCGAAACATGTAAAGAATCATAATAGTGAAATCTATATAATACATTAATCAAAAAATATTTAGAGCCATTCTAGAGTGTTCAACTCAAACAATTATTTGGCAAAATAGAGAGCTCTTATTGATCCATTTGTTTCCTTGATGTCCAATTCTTGAATTCTAATTGGTCAAAACATTTTTATTTTTATGATGTGTTATGAGTTGGCAGATTATTTAATCTCAGTTTGTATTTTTAGAAGACTAAATGGTTTGGATTCATACTCTACTTTCTCAGACCATACCCACCAATAAATATTAATAACGGTCTCGGGTACTAAACGAGTTCAAAACTCAAATGCACTGGAGGTTGCATAAAAAGCTACGGTACCACTACAAGAATACTGGCAAATAAAGACGGATATTAGCGACGGATAGAATAGCGACGAATTGCTAAGGATTAGCGAAGGATAGAGCGTTTCGCTATTCATCGAAACATTGCAAGCCTTTGAATCAGGATTTTTACAAATGACATTATTTTTCACTATACCCGTCGAGTATCGACGGGTCATTTACTAAGGTATAATAAAACTCCATCAGCTATATATGGTTAGTTCTCCTATCATAGTGGGATTCACATTCAAATAGTATATTTGTATAATATTCCTAATATCTATATTTAGCTACTGTTTGTTGGGACTTGGGATATGTATGGATTTGTTTGAATCAAAAGTTTGGACTGATTGGGGATGAAGAATGAAGATTTTGGCATAATAATAGGGTATCTTACCGGATTATTTCTTATTATTGTTGTAAACAGTAGATAGAATTACTAAAAATAGCAAACATAATGATAGAATTTGTGATGAAAATTGATTATAGTTATCTGTAAAAGTCAATTGATAAAGCTTTAAAAATATGGAGGGAGTAACTACCATATATCTATTCCCTTTCATATAGTATAGAATAGATAATACTTCTATAATAACACTCAACTAGTATTAACCTGTGACGATGCCACGGTATATTTTACTTTTAATAATAAATTAAAAGGGGATGATAAATAAATTAACGAGAAAATAAGGTAGTCAACTTTATGTGAACATCGTTGGTCGCGGTGTCGATCGGTAGTCCTTCTTCATCCAATATTATATCATTGAGTGTTTATGATAACTATATGAAATGTAAAAATAGGGTCCTACCGTACCCGACCTGTTAATTAGTAACAGGTAAATGTCTTTTGAAAAAAATTGTATCCCTCAAACCGAACCAAAATAAAATACTACAAAAGTATACAACATAATCAATAGGGTTGTTTCCAACAACCCCGTGGTGGTATGTGGTCACTCCACCACACACACAAAAAAAAAATTATTATACAAATATAATTTCACATGTTACGATTATTTTTTCCAACCCACCGGTTCCTAACAACCCCGCGTTGGTATGCATCATCCCACCAAAGACACAAAAATTATTATTCTACAAACATAACTTACCATGTTGTTCACCCCCCCCCCCCGGGGGGGGGGGGTTCTCGTTATGGTGATCAAGAAAGTAGAGAGAAGATCGAAGAGAGTTTCCCCACCTAGAGAGTATCAGATCCCCCATGCTCGTTATGGATCAAGAAAGTAGAGAGAAGATCGAAGAGAGATCCCCGCCTAGAGAGTATATATGCAGACTCCCCAACCCCCCTCCCCCGGGAAAAATGTAATTTTTACTAACTTGATCATAAACTGTTGCGGTCGGGTCTTGTAACAAAGGTATGGAACGGTTTCGAGTATATGCCAGACCGGACCTGAACATCATTATTTCGGACGGGGTTGAATTGGTCGATGTAACCAAATTCTTCCAGCCATAAATAGTAGAGAAGAGAACCCTTATACCTCATCCTACCGATCGAATCTTATACATAAAGAAAAGGAAATTGAAGGTCTTCACATGCAAAATATTGTTGATAGACATGTAGAGATCAACACACCACCAATTAACTCACGTGTATCTATTCTATCTTCTGGAACTGAAAAGAGCACGTCTAGGAGAAAATAATTTAAAAATCAGATAGTGAAAATAAAAGCATAAAACGGGAATAAAAGTTAAACCTTAGAGATCTTTACAAACATTTAAATTATAATCAAAGCTCGTATACATTATCAACTTACTCATCTGTATTTTATTTACTATTAAGTCGCAAGGTACTTTAGCCACATTTCGTCAATGATACACTAACTCAGCTAATTTACGTGATGGTAGAGAACGAACATGTGCTCAAGGTTATTCTTCCTTATCCAAGTCGTGTAGTGTTGACTCTGCATTTTTCCGCATCAACCTACCTATTAAGAATCACAAATAAATGGTATTCCTTTTGTATCCAAGTCAAATATGTCCCGAATAATATTTTACAACTGCTCCAACCCCATATGATGGAGTCTATTCTCAAAAAATAGAAACATCAAATTTATCTTGATCCATATCAAATAAAAAAAAAAAAACTCAAGAAGAATATGCATAGAGTTGCATTTAAGTACACAATTATAGTAGATATTGTTGTTAGCCGATTTTATGAAAACATGCGAGTCATAAAGTCGAAAAGTTTTAGATGAATTCGTCTTGAAACGACAAATTTAAATATATGTTTAAAATTTTTTCGGAGTTTTGTATCTAAATTTATATGAGATTTAATAAAAACTATATAATGCAGCCAATATTCAAAAAATAAATAGTGAAAGGTTTGCTGGCTGAAAATGCAACTAATTTCATAAAATTTATGTGGCGATGCCGCGATATAGTTTACGTTTAATAATAAATAGAAATGGGAAGATAAAATAAATTAATCGAAACAACCCCGGGGTGGATAATACAAATCTACCAAACCAACATCAGCATAAGAACACCCAACTGATAATCTATGTGCTAAAACCTTAGCATCACGTTTAACCTGTCAAAACCTCATGGAATAAAATTCGATCTCCATCAAATACCTGAATTTCTTAGAAAACTGAAACAAAGGTGCAAAGCTAAAATTTGTCGATTTAAGAGCAATCACGTTCATTTTAGGAAAGATTTAAAAAATCAAGAAGCAATCTTTCCTAATATAAACACGATTGCTTTCAATGTAGCAAATTTTGCTCTCGATTTAACATCACCCCTTTCAATTACTATATGTTGCCACTCAAAATATTGAACAAATGTATTTTTAAAATTCTATTATTTCATTTTATCTTATATAATAAATTTATATTTTAATTTAGTGAATAAAATTATTTATTTAATTAATAATAATAATCTAGATTGGTTTATGATTCGTCTTGTCATGGTGAATTCAAATATACAGTAATATCGTTGTGATTAACAAAAAATATTCTAATAAAGAGTTTATTCCTAAATAGAGTTTTTTTGAAGCGTTTATACATAAATTGGGACAGTAAGTTTTTATAATTATAGATAGTTTATTCCTTTATAGAGTATTCTTTTAGGGGGTTTTACTGTATGTTCAAAATATTTTTTGGAATTTTGTAGATAAATTTATATGAGATTTAGTAACAACTATATATGCAGCGAACATACAAAAATAAACATTGAAAGATATACTCGTTGAAAATGCAATTGATTCCACAAAATTCCACGCAGGATTGAATTTAATAAATGCTCTATTTCTAAAATTTCATTATTTCATTTTATCTTATTTAATAAATTTTTATTTTTTTAATGAATTAAAAAATTATTTAATTAATAATAGTATTCAAGATTGGTGTCTATGAATTCGTCTTGTCACAACGAATTCAAATATATGTTCAAAATATTTTTCGAAATTCTGTAAATAAAGTTATATGAGATTTAATAAAAGCTATATATATAGTCAACATACCAAAAATAACAGTTAAATATATACTGACTAAAATACAACTAATTACAGAAAATTTCACGTAGGACTGAATGGATCTAGTGAGCTCTAGCCCCTTTTGCTTTACATAATATATGGATGGATGGATGGATGGAATGGATGGATGGATGGATAGATACACTAAATACGATCTTAACTAGATATGGACTTTTCCAAACCACAATTAATCCAATTTTCCCTGTCAAAGACAATCATTGAAGTCTTCACATGCGAGTGATAAAGTCGAAAAGATTTAGATGAATTCGTCTTGACACGGTGAATTTAAATATATGCTTAAAATATTTTTCGGATTTTTCTATATAAATTTATATGAGATTTAATAAAAATATATATGCAGCCAATATACAAAAATAAAAATAAAGGAAAGATATCTTTTGAAAATGAAACTAACTCCACAAAATTCTTTGCCATTTACGTTTAATAATAAATAGAAATGGAAGGACAAAATAAATTAATCGAGGCAACCCCTAGGGTGGTATGTGCTCCTCCACATAACGATCTTGGTGTGGATAATACAAATCTACCAAACCAACATCATCATAAGAAAATCCAACTGATAATTAATTTATGTGCTAAAACGTTAGCCTCTCGTTTAACCAACTGGCAAAACTTAATTCTCCATCAAATACCTGAATTTCTTTGAAAAGTGAAACAAAAGGGCAAAGCTAAATTTGTCGGTTTAAGATATTTAATCACAAAGAACAATCAGTTTCAATTACTACATGTTGCCACTCAAAATTTTGAACAAATTTAGTTTTAAATTTGGCTGGCCAACCTTCCGCATTTTCTACAACCTAGACATAAAATTTTGTCACCAAGCAATAACATTGCCCTCATGATCCCTAGCAACAACACTAATACGTTCCCCTATTCGTCTATGTTCAACTGTATCAAAATTTACGTAGGATGACTGGAATTTGAATGAATCTGGTGGGATTTAGCCCATCAGCTTTATATTATCTTATTTAATAAATTTATATTTTTATTTTAGTGAATAAAATGATTTATTTAATTAATAATAATAATCTAGATTGGTCTCTATAGATTCGTCTTGTCACGGTGAATTCAAATATATGTTCAAAGTATTTTTCGAAGTTTTCTAGATAAAAATTTATATGACATTCAATAAAAATTATATACGCAACCAACATACCAAAAATAAATTATATTCAAGACTGGTGTTTATGGATTCGTCTTGTCACGACGAATTCAAATATATGTTCAAAATATTTTTCAGATTTTTATAGATAAAGTTATCTATATAATACATTAAGCAAAAAAGGTTTGGAGCCATTTAAAGCTATCCACATCATTTAATTATTTGGCAAAATAAAGGGTTCTGATTGGTCCGTTTCATTGATTAGTTGGCCAGTCCTTTTATTCTAATTGGTCCAGAGATTTAACTCTAATGATGTGTTATTAGCTTGAGAAACAAAAACAATTTTGCATCTATATAATATAATACATTAAGCAAAAAAGGTTTGGAGCCATTTAAAGCTATCCACATCATTTAATTATTTTGCAAAATAAAGGGTTCTGATTGGTCCGTTTCACTGATTAGTTGGCCAGTCCTTTTTTTCTAATTGGTCCAGAGATTTAACTCTAATGATGTGTTATTAGCTTGAGAAACAAAAAAAATTTTGCATTTATATTGTGTCATATCAATTATTTCTGCTAAGTTGTGAGTTTCTTCTTTTGCAATTCTTCTATCAGCCATGTAAAAGCTATCTATTGTAAATTGTGTCCACTGATTCATGGAAATGATTCTGCGGGGAGCTTTCCATGTGTGGCAATTAGATGTTATTTTAACTATGAAGTGAGACTATTTTATAAACCACATTTCAATGCATAAAAATTAAAATATGATTTATTATGAAGTTGGTGCCTATATAAGTTTTATTGATATAGGTAAGTTTAAAATGTGTTGATCAAAATTACTCAATAAAATTACAATAAACTTAAAGTGAAATTAGTATAAAAACATTATCATACCCTTGACAACGACTTGATGCATTTTAGAATTTTAGTTTGTTATACTATAGTCCTGATATATTTTTAATTCATAAAACTAACCACAAATAATTACAAATATATTCAATTTCAAAAACTTTGATGTAACTGATCGACAAACATTATTATTTTAGAATTTTAGTTTGTTATACTATAGTCCTGATATATTTTTAATTTCATAAAACTAACCACAAATAATTACAAATATATTCAATTTTAAAACTTTTATGTAACTGATCGACAAACATTATTATTATAGTCAGAAACTAAGAATGAAGTTTTGTAAAAAAATTCGTTAATGTTTTCTTTAAAATATTGATGTTCAATGTAAAATAGTTGATAATGTAAAATAATATTTAATTAGAAGACATAAAATAATCACTCATAAAATATTATTTATAATATTTAACACTTTAATATTTAAGAATATAGGTCCATCCCTCAATTCCTTTACTAATACAGGTCCATCGAAAATTTGTGATTCATATTTTATCTAAATTCTTAAGACAAGTTCCCGACTTAAAATGAATTAAAATTAAAAGGAAAAGGGTCAAGTTGTTAAAATAAACTTTATTAAATTTTCACTTTTATTTTTTCAATTTTTTATTTTTTTAATTATGTTATTTAGTAGGGAGTAAGTGGAAATAAAAGAAGCGGGAAAACAAAGAAAACTATGAAGGGGAAGAAAGGGGATGAAAAGGTTGAAGGGAAGAAGGATGAGGATGAAATTGTCACAATATATGAAAAAGAATGAAAAATTAAATGAAAGGTTGACGTCTGTTGATAATTATAGACCTTCCTACCATCTAAATATTATTGTTCGATATATATACGTGTGCTATTTTGCAAGAATATTATCCAGCCATCCCGAAGAAACTTCGAACAATAGAATTGTCGTATAATTTTAGGCTAAAAGTTAAAGTAATGAAAGATTAAAAATAATTAAGGTGGGAAAATGTATTTATTAATTAGTGACACGCAAAATGTATAATTTGTGTGTAAAATTAAGATTGATTATTATTCGTTGAGTGTGTGCTGGTAATTTCTTTCTTTTTTTTTTTTTTGTAATGTACGAAGTTATGTGAAAAGGCTAAAACTTGAAAAGTATGAAGTTCCGTGATGTAGGGAGTAATTTGTAATTTTTCATATTTTATGATATTTTTCATTTAATGTAAATTTAGGATGCATCACTAAAAGAGAAGAAATAAAATTACACCAACGGTGTGAGGGTTATTTTGGATAAATCGAATGTAACTCATGAAGTCTATTATATAGATTAGGATGGTGAAATATTTAAATAAATGATAATCTATGACAAAGTGGTATAAATGTATACTTTTGGTGGGAATGTATGAAAAATTGGTGAAAAGATGTAACAGTATGGTTTTTTAATTATTTGGTTGTGGTACTTTCCTACATCAGGGTTTTCTAATTTTAGTGGCAAAATATTTAATTTGTGTTTAAAACTAAAATGGTTTATTATTTTTGTTGGGTGTGGGGTAGCTTCGTTTTTTAATTAATTTATGAAGTTCTGTGGACGATTAAAAATGTATGCAAGGGATGGAGGTAGTAATGTATGAAGTTCTATGATACGATTAAAAATGACAAATGTATGAAATTATACAGAACGCATGGAGTACGATATTAGTCGTGTTCGAGAATCGTAAATGAATAGAGAGGCTCATACCCTTGCCAATCAACAACTCCAATTCCTGGTCCAAATAGGTCCTTATAGGTGGGTCTAAATATTGGTCCACCTAAGGATCCTTAAAAAGTTACAAGTCTAAATTGATCATGATTGGGTGAAACTTCCATGTTTTTAAATTCGTATATTTCTATCTAAACTTGGTGACATGTGTTGTATATCATTCATTTTTTCAGTTATATACACCATCGAGTTTCAAAAGCGAGGCCTCTTACATGCCTACATCAATTATTTATTGATTTTCTATTTTTTCTTATCTATACTACCTAGACTAAAGAGGGAATACTAATAAGAGTTCTATAAAGGAGTTACTTTGTACTAAAGAATAAATGGCGAAGTCTTTCTTAAAGTCGAGGATGATGATATAATTAAACGCCACATTAATGACTATATATGTGATGAGCAGCCCGACAAAGACACCAAACCTGTGTTATACGAGGTTGTTGCAAAGAATGGTGCATGGTCCTAGCGGTCCGACAAAAGCTACTACTCCGTGCATGGAAAATAATGTATTCACAATGTTTTCCTAAAAATTTCATCATGCATTTATTTTTCAAGAAATAAATTTGAAAAGATTCAACGGGATTCTTTCTTGTGGTTTGGAATAATGATTGAGTTAAAGAGGACTATTTGATGATAATTTGGGTAAATATGAAGAAAGAAAAAATGTGGTTAGAAAGAAGAAAAAGAAGTTCTCTAGGTGGAGACACTGCCAGTTTAGGTGAGTGGGATGGTATTGTTCGATCAATTCATACTTGACTAATCAACGTACAATTATTGGAATTCACATTGTTGAGCTCATGTCGGCCTATATCTTACTAAACTGGTATTCGTTATTTTACTTTAAAATCGGTCGAGTTCTATCCAACCCGCATCGAAACCCGTTCATAATAATGATGTTCACGTCCGAGTTAGGCATACAATCGAACCCGTTCCATACATCTGTAACAAGACTCAAACCACAAAATTTTATAGTTAAGTAAGTAAAAAGTACATTTATCCCTGGAGGTGCAAAAAAACAATTGTAACATGCATGTAAAATTATGTTTGTAATTTAAAATGGTGGGGGAGGGGGGGGGGGGAGGGGGGTCCGGGGTTGTTGGAAACCCACCCATTTAATTTCGTTATACACTTTTGTATTTTTATTTTGGTTCGGATTCGAGGATTAAAAAAAATATATGTACATGTTACTGACTAACATGTCAAGTATGGGTAGAGTACCATATATAAAATATACTATGTTATCAACCCGTCGGTTCTTGCGTGGGCGCGGGTTGGGTTGGATCCTAAGTTCCTTACCCATTAAAGGCATATCCGCCATTTGTAATTCGTATTTTACATTTTCTACTACCGTGAAAAAAAAGACTCAGTGATATGGTACTGAATGAAGAAGGATTATCACTGCATGACGAACACTAACGTTGTTTACAAGGAAGTTAATTAGACAATCTTATTTTCACGATTAATTTATTTTGTCATCCCTTTTATATTTATTATTAGAAGTAAAGTATACAGTGGCATTGTTGAATTGTATAGATCTATAGAATTCGAACAAGGATCACACAGGTAAGCTCATCTCTGATGCATCAAAGCTTATATTGATTTACATAACTCGAACAAGAATGATTGGCCGAATTGTACCAAATATGACAAACATTGTCCTTCACTTTGTATTGTACCAGACTTTTATCATCGTGGCATGCCTCATAATTAGAAAAAAAAATGAAAAACAAAAATAAATTAAGAGACTATAGAAAAGGTAAACAACAAACAAATGGGTATAAACAAATTTGAAGATTTATAGAAAACCTTAACATTCTAATCCCCTGTAAGTGACCAAGGAACCAAAATTGACAAGTAATTCCAGCATCGGCATCGATCTGACGATGAGTTTCATCATCTAACAGTGGAAAGTTTTGAATTACATTCCACCTCCAACACACAATAAGTTTTTTTTTTTTTTATAGTTGGGGCATTTCTTAATCTTTCGCATAAATCACTTCGCCTCGACCAAAGGGTTAGGTTTAGTTTGACTTTTTTTTTTAAGAGCATATGTAATTCAAATTACTAATCACATGTTCAGCATGTTCAGATGGGATTGAAAAAGAAAAGATTAATGAGTTTTCATGTTTAGTAGTATATTGGAAAAACAATTATTAACGGTTATTCAAGAGAACCTTCTTCTTTTTTTTTCAAGAGAACATTTTAGTTTCATTAATTAACATATTATGCTGAAATTTCTTTTTGGTGGGTGAGTGTGCACCCTGCCCCAAAAATTAAATTATTATTTCACTACATCATTTTTTTACACTATCCCTGTGATTTTTTTTCTAAATAATTAGATGGGTGGCCTAAAAGATATTATTATATCACAAATCAACATACGTTTTCAAATGTTTCGGTGACATGTTTTTCGAGGAGATGGGGTAGGGGTAGGTCTTCCGATTCCCAAGAAATATCAATAGTTCCCTAACTTAACTTTTCACGTGTTTTGATAAAAGTTACTTCTTTTTGGAGTCGGGACACACTCCTATCCACACGGCCTCACCCACCGCTACGAATATTCATTATTTCACTAAAATAATCATAATCTTTTTGAGTTAGGTCGGGTTTGGATCCCGTTTCACTAGTATGGAATGGGTGGGGCATATACCCAACCTGGACGCCATTACTTTGAACGGGTATTGTGCGGGTTCGCAACGAGTTGGTTATAACATGAGACGTTCAAAAGAATTTTATCGAGTCACATGTATGTGTTGTTTTCGTATGAGCTTTTGTTGATAATAATGGCTGATACAATTTTCACGGAACTGTAAAATGTGAATATGTTTGTAAACTTTTTGGCATACGACTTTAAAATACCATTAACAAATAAACAGTAACTCAACTTTAATTGAGTAACAAATAAACAGTAACTCAACTTTTTGGCTGATACAATTTTCACGGGTCTTGCGTGGGCGCGGGTTGGGTTGGATCCTAAGTTCCTTACCCATTAAAGGCATATCCGCCATTTGTAATTCGTATTTTACATTTTCTACTACCGTGAAAAAAAAAGACTCAGTGATATGGTACTGAATGAAGAAGGATTATCACTGCATGACGAACACTAACGTTGTTTACAAGGAAGTTAATTAGACAATCTTATTTTCACGATTAATTTATTTTGTCATCCCTTTTATATTTATTATTAGAAGTAAAGTATACAGTGGCATTGTTGAATTCTATAGATCTATAGAATTCGAACAAGGATCACACAGGTAAGCTCATCTCTGATGCATCAAAGCTTATATTGATTTACATAACTCAAACAAGAATGATTAGCCGAATTGTACCAAATATGACAAACATTGTCCTTCACTTTGTATTACTGCACTTTTATCATCGTGGCATGCCTCATAATTAGAAAAAAAAAATGAAAAACAAAAATAAATTAAGAGACTATAGAAAAGGTAAACAACAAACAAATGGGTATAAACAAATTTGAAGATTTATAGAAAACCTTAACATTCTAATCCCCTGTAAGTGACCAAGGAACCAAAATTGACAAGTAAGTCCAAAGATTTGGCATCGATCTGACGATGAGTTTAATCATCTAACAGTGGAAAGTTTTGAATTACATTCCACCTCCAAAACACAATAAGTTTTTTTTTTATAGTTGGGGCATTTCTTAATCTTTCAGACAAATCACTCCGCCTTGGACCAAAGGGTTAGGTTTAGTTTGACTTTTTTTTTTAAGAGCATATGTAATTCAAATTACTAATCACATGTTCAGCATGTTCAGATGGGATTGAAAAAGAAAAGATTAATGAGTTTTCATGTTTAGTAGTATATTGGAAAAACAATTATTAACGGTTATTCAAGAGAACCTTCTTTTTTTTTTCAAGAGAACATTTTAGTTTCATTAATTAACATATTATGCTGAAATTTTTTTTGGTGGGTGAGTGTGCACCCTGCCCCAAAAATTAAATTATTATTTCACTACATCAATTTTTTACACTATCCCTGTGATTTTTTTTGGGGGGGGGGGGGGGGCGAATTAGATGGGTGGCCTAAAAGATATTATTATATCACAAATCAACATACGTTTTCAAATGTTTCGGTGACATATTTTTCGAGGAGATGGGGTAGGGGTAGGTCTTCCGATTCCCAAGAAATATCAATAGTTCCCTAACTTAACTTTTCACGTGTTTTGATAAAAGTTACTTCTTTTTGGAGTCGGGACACACTCCTATCCACACGGCCTCACCCACCGCTACGAATATTCATTATTTCAATAAAATAATCATAATCTTTTTTTGAGTTAGGTCGGGTTTGGATCCCGTTTCACTGGTATGGAATGGGTGGGGCATATACCCAACCTGGACGCCATTACTTTGAACGGGTATTGTGCGGGTTCGCAACGAGTTGGTTATAACATGAGACGTTCAAAAGAATTTTATCGAGTCACATGTATGTGTTGTTTTCGTATGAGCTTTTGTTGATGATAATGGCTGATACAATTTTCACGGAACTGTAAAATGTGAATATGTTTGTAAACTTTTTGGCATACGACTTTAAAATACCATTAACAAATAAACAGTAACTCAACTTTAATTGAGTTGTGAATAATTGTGATTGAGATAGTATTAAAATTTTATAAGTTTTATAGGGTTATTATATAAAGTGTGTAAGAGACTAAGAGTGAAGAGATGTGTGTAAGAGTTTTTAAAATTATTTGATTGGTTTTAAGGTTATTTGATTTATTTAAGGTTGGTATAATAAACGAAAAAAGTGAAGTGGGAGGAAAAAATAGGTAGAGAGAGAAAATTTAATTGAGTTGTGAATAGTATGTTGATTAAAAACGGATACTGTTCCGATTCGATTAAAGTCGAGTGGCAAACATGATCGATTGTATGGCTCAACTAAAGTTGAGTTTAGTTGTATAACAAACGCCCATGCAAACCGAAATGCTATTGTAGTAATTGTAGAGTTTCATATGCTTATTATCTTTTCACTATACCACGAAAGATCGACGGCCATAAACTAGTATGAGATTCAATAAAACTATATACGAATAACATACAAAAATAACAATAAAATATATACTGGCTCATTACAATAAAATGAAGCATTTGTGAGTGATAAATTAATCTCAAATAGTCCAAATCCCTCTCAGAAGATTTTATTTGGGAGGGATAATTGCTATCTAACATTTGTTGGAGAAAATCAAGTCTCAGATAAGTTTTGGTACCGATACCAAATATGTCTCAGATTATTATTTGGGAGCGAGGAATAACTCTGATAATATCATCAGAGAGAGATGATTATTCCTCTCAAATGATAATGGTCTATTATGTAATTCCATTATTTACCAATTGAAACAAGCTATCCCTCTCAAATACTAGGTGCAATATTGTTCGTTTACATCACCTTTAGCAAGAGAAATATCCATCTTTGATAAGATTTATGTTTTCAAACAAATTGGTAATCCTTAATTATATATGTCCATTTTTTTTTCTTTAATGATAATTGTTTATTGGGATCTCGTTATAGGTATGATTTATTATTGATTTCCAGGTTTTCCTTTCCAGAATGATAGTGTTTTTTCCGGAACTCTCTGCAGATTTGCATTGTTCTAACAAAAGACATCGGGCTCCAGATCTGAGAAAATGAAACAAAGTGGCAGGATTAAATATAAGATTTGTGAGTAGGAAGGAAAAAAAGAAATGATGATGAAGTAGTACCTTTCAATTTTCAATTCTGGTAGTGATATTCATTTATTTTTTCCTGCAATTCATCACGAAAGCAAAGTAATCATTATGCTTGTGAAGTGTAAACATTTTCATTTTCAAATTAGATAAAGAATAAAAAAAAGTCTATCGACGAACCTGGAGGATTGAAGTCTATCTGTACAAAAAAGAGCCAAGAAAATGTTATAAATCCATATTACCAGCATAAGTAATGATAAAATAGTGAAGTACTGGAGAGTCTGGCGTGAAAGATTTAAGAACAAGAGAATGACATGAGCAAATTTGATAGATAGATTCAAGAATGGAAGAAAGTATAAAGAAGATACAAGACATTTTCCCTGCCTAGAGAGTATAAGTTGATCCCCTCTCCTCCCCTCCCCCGACTCGTTATTGAGATCAGGAAAGTAGATAGAAGATCTAAGAGAGTTTCCCCACCTAGAGAGTATCAGACCCCAGGCCCGTTATGTATTAAGAAAGTAGAGAGAAGATCGAAGATAGTTTCCCCGCACAGAGAGTATATGCAGACTCCCCCCGGCGCCGGAAACAATTTAGTTTTTACTAACTTAATCATAAAATATTGCAGTCGGGTCTTATAACAAAGATATGGAACGGGTTCGAGTATATACCAGACCGGACCTGAACATCATTATTTCGATCGTAGAGAAGATAAACCTTATACCTCATCCTACTGATTGAATCTTAACATAAAGAAAATGAAATTGAAAGTCTTCACATGTAAAATGTTGTTGATAGACATGTAAAGATCAACACACCACCAATTAGCTCACGTGTGTCTCTTATATCTTCTGGAACTGAAAAGAGCAAGTCTAGTACAAGATTCATAGAACATTCTTAGAAGATCAGTTGAAGGGACTATGTCAAGCATAGACCCAAAGGTCCTCCTATCTGGATTCATGCGCAGGTAACACAACCTTGATACGCATTAATTTGGCATCAAAAATAAATTTACCCTGATTATATATTGTTTTGTAATTTTATATTCTAAAAAATTGAAATCAAGAAAGTAGAGAGAAGATCAAATTGAGTTTCCCCACTTAGAGAGTATTAGATCCCCAGGCCTGTTATGGATCAAGAAAGTAGAGCAAAGATCGAAGTGAGTTTCTATGCAGACTCCCCGCGCCGGAGAAAAATGTACTTAATCATAAAATGTTGCGCTCGGGTCTTGTAACAAAGGTGTGGAACGGGTTCGAGTATATGCTAGACCGGATCTAAACATCATTATTTTTCACGCGGTTGAATTCGGGTTGGATAGAACCAGCCCTTCCGGACATAGACCGCAGAGAAGAGAACCCTTATACCTCATCCTACCGATCAAATCTTATACGTAAAGAAAAGGAACTTGAAAGTCTTCACGTGTAAAATGTTGTTGATAGACATGTAAAGATCAACACACCACCAATTAGCTCATGTGTATCTCTTCTATATCCTGGAACTGAAAAAAGCATGTCTAGTAACATATATACCACTATAACAATATATGCTAAAACGATCTTGGTGTGGAAAATACAAATATACCAAACCAACATCATCAGAAGAACACCGATAATATATGTGCTAAAACGTTACCTTCACGTTTAACTTGGCAAAGCTTAATTCTCCATCAAATACCTGAATTTCTTTGAAAAGTGAAATAAAGGGGCAAAGCTAAATTTGTCGATTTAAGAGATCTAACCACCAAAGAACAATCCCTTTCAATTACTACATGTTGCCACTCAAAATCTCGAACAAATTTTGTTCTTAATTTGGCTGGCCAACCTCCGCATTTTCAGCAACCATAAGACATTAAAAAAAAATCACCAAGCAATGCCCTCATGATCCCTAGCAACAACACTAATACGTCCCCCTATTCGACTCGCCAACCGTATCAACATTTCACGTAGGATGGCTGAAATTTGAATGAATCTGGTGGATTTAGCCCATCAACTTTATATATTACAGTATATTCAAAGTAGTATAATAATTCAAAAATTTTCACTGAGTTTGTAATTCAATTTAAATCTCATCCGTTGATCTTACTAATTCAATTTGAATCTGGTACGTACATGTGTCATTGTTTCAGTAGAAGGGGCAGGTTCAATCTCATCGCATAAGTTTCTCCCTTTATTTATGAGTAATTTGTGGTCAAACTCGAAGACAATTGACCGGTCAAAGTCAAAATGTAACACTTTCTCTGAAATGGAGAGAGTATTTTTCAATATTTTCTCTTTTTTTTTTCAATCACAGATTCATTGTTTTATATAAAAACCCTTAACACACGTAGTGTGTTACGTAAATGCTAGTATTTATTTATATATATAAGTGCACAACTATTAGAGTTGTTCAATTGAGTACTTAATTTAAGTTAAATTGAACCGATTTGTGATACGCATGTAAATTAGACTTCAATTACAAAAAACCAATATGTTTTATTCATTCTAATTCTAAGTCCTAACGCAACTCCAACAAAATCAATTCATCATTAAAAAAACTCAATTTATCTTCTCTAATTAAATTTCAAGCCCTAAATCAACCCCAACAGAATCAATTCATCATTAAAAAATCTCAATATGTCATCTCCAATAAATTCAAAACCCTAATCGAACTCCAACAAAATCAATTCATCATTAAAGAAAAAAACAACGATAACAAATATTTCTTCTCCATCTTCTTTAATCAAATTGGAACAGATCAATTCGCACTATCCAAAATCTTAATTCAACTAAAAAAGACAATTCGTTATCAGAAACAACGATTACACTTACCTTTATATACTTTTATTATTATTTGTAATTAAATGCCACAATAACACGCTCACGTTCTAGTTATATTATATAAGAACACCCAATTGAATCTGAGCGCTAAAACATTAGCCTCATGTTTAACCTGACAAAACATCATGAAACAAAATTCTCGCCCCCTATTCGGACTTTGCTCAACCGTATAATCAAAATTTATAATTGAAAATCTAAATATCTATTAATTTCTTGTTAAATAGATGGGTGGAGTAGTATTAAATATTTAATAAATGCTCTATTTTTTAAATTCCATTATTTCATTTTATCTTCTTTTAATAAATTTATATTTTATTTAGTGAATAAAATAATTTATTTAATTAATAATAATCATCTAGATTGGTGTCTATAGATTCGCCTTGTCACGGTTGTTGATACGGAAATATGTCCAATCCGTCATAAAGGACCTAGGAGCGAATCCTAAGGCATCCCAAGTCATCCAATGGATCCGAGGCACTTATGTCCGAGCCAATGGTCCGATCCGGGCAGACCACCTATGGTCCGACCCACCCTGAAAGAAAGGGACAAAGGATTAGACTGCAAGGTCTGACCCGAACCATAGTCCGACCCACCATGGTCCGAGCCTCCCGAAAGGAGCATAAGTTAGCACCTCTCCCACCCAAAGACTGATATGGATGTTAACTCGATCCAAAGATGACCATCTCATAGGCCAAGCAAGTGGGCTCCAAAGAGTGAGATGTCCGAACCCATGAGTCCGAATCCAAGAGTCGATGACAGAGGAACTTCCTCATCTGACAACTGTAATCGTCCGGATCGTACATCCGGACCGACCCTCCAACCCGAGATCTCGGCACTGCACATCCTCAAGAACCCTCCCAATAATGACCAAATTACCCCTAAAGCCCAAGATGGCATGGGCTAAAGCTTCATTATTGGGCTATGGGCCTCATCTTAGCATTGGTGGCTCAATCCTAGCCGTACACATGGCGCGATCCTAGCAAGGCCTTCCATCTCAATGGTAGCCTATAAATAGGGCACATATCCCAATAAGCAAAGGGAGACCAAGTAAGTCACTTCGAACAAGTCTTCTCGCTAGTCACATCACGAGCACTATACAGAGTCGATCCGCAGTCACTCTTGAGTAAAGTCTCATCCCGGTTTGACACTTAGCAAACCGGGCACTAACCCCCCCCCCCCTCAAGTGTGCAGGTCCTTACCGGAGTAGTCGGCAGCTGGTTCTTTCGCTTCGATCCTCACCTAGCAAGGAGCCTCTCATCTTGGTACCATTTGGAAGAGTTAAATAAATCTAAGTGATTGTGGAGTTAGACCCCCAACATTTTGGCGCCGTCTCAGGAACCTTTACAAAAGTCCCGCTCTCTTCAAGAATGGCAAGAACAAGAAGGTCCGCAAGAACCAACGCCACTACTTGGTACGCCACTCCTAGACAAAGGGGAGACCTCCCACGTAAGAGGAGGAGTAACAAGAGTCTTGACAAGAGAAGTGGCGACGATCCGAGGATGGCCATACCGCCAGCCTTTCTTCCGACGAGGAGAGAGCCACTAATCCACCAAGAAGTGGTCCAAACACTGGGGACGAGGATGTTCCTCCGTCAGAACACATGGTCCTCCCTGTAGAAACTTTACCTCCCAAATGGATGATCATCCGTCCCTGAGTTTGGATTGAATGAAAATCAATTCGCCTCTTACTCACCACTATTCAAGGGTGTTTTGATCAAACAACCCCACCTCCTCAACCCACTCCGCCTTTGGCAATCCCAAGACAAGTCAACTCGCCAATCCAGAAACGAGCACCGTCCAATCCAACAAAGGCTGGGAGAACAAGCCCAACCAGAAGATCTGAGACATCTTCTCAATAGGAGAGCAGTTGCTTCTCATGAGCAACGAGGGAGAAGTCCAGAAGTGCCGCGAGTAGACGGTGGAAGCCGGTCATGAGGAGCTCAACAACAAGTGCCTAGAGATCAAATGGCGTAGTACCCCAATTGTTCCGATCAATGATCTCCCTCCAGATGTAGCCATCAACCCCAGGACCGGTGAAAGACTGACAGCTGAGCAGATCTACCTCCAACAGAAGGCCTTGGAAACACAAATTGCCACCTTGAGCAGGATGGTCAAAGCACATGAGAAGGTGGTAGTTAAAACTCCCAACCCTCTGTGCGATGAGATCAGAAAAGAAAGAAAGCGCCCCGATTGTGTTATCCCAAACCTTGAGCACTACTATGGAGATACTTGCCCCGTAGGGCATCTCACTAGGTACGAGAGTAAGATGGAAAGCAATGGACTCAACGACAACATGAAAGCTCTCAACTTTTCCACCACACTCTTTGGAGAAGCAATGGATTGGTGGACCTCATTACCCAATGGTTCCATCAAATCATATGGACGCCTCCCTTTTCCCGAAAAGGTTTGAGAAGGCTAAAAGAAGGAAGAGATCACTGAGCACCGGCCGGCATAATCCGTAAAGAGCATGAGGACCTCGTAACCTTCCTCGACCGCCTAACGTCAAGTGCGGTGTAGAGCCTCATAGTATCAAAGAGCGAGTCCGACACCTCTATGCCAACACTTATAATGATGAGCTTAGAAGGAAGCTTTCCAACTAAGAAATCACCACCGAAAAGTACTTGGAAGAAATCAGAAGGAGTCTTGTATGGAGAAGATTACCAAGAAATGTCCCGATAAGAGCAGGATCAAGAGGGGAAAAGAACAAGTACGACATGAATTCCCTCGTCACAAGGAAAGTTTGAGCAAAAAGAGATCTCAGAGATGTAAAAGAACTTCACAGAGAAAGAACTCCACCTTAAGGTTTGCCGAGTATACTGCCTCAATGCACAAGATCCGACATCTTCGCTTCTATTGTTGAGAAGGACCGATATACAATGGCCTAAACCGATCAAGAGCAAAGAAGAGGAGTAAATTCTCTAAAGACTACCGAGGTTCCACAAATGTAAATGTCACCCAACCGAGGATCGCATCCATTGAAGATGTAAATTGAAAGGCTAGTAAGAAGTGGGAAGTTGAAAGAACCACAGCTGAAGATGAGCCTCCAGCATCAAGGAATGAGCAAAGAAGAGAGGAGCGTGGTTCAACCTCCGACAGTCTTTACCACCACCTCCGCCGAGATCCCACATCGGCAGCCCAAAGATATCAAGGTTACCGCGAAAAGACAGAATGGAGAATCTCCCCACAAAGGAGTTATCAACGCCATCAAGGAGGACCAACAGGGGAGATAGCGAAATGCAAGAGAAAGGACCGCAACACTTAAGAAACAACGACAGGCTTACGCCCACCAAATTTTGAAAGGCACAAATGCAATCACCTGACGATAGTGAGATCCCCCACCAACGCCTCCCAGTGAGGAGATCTCAAGGACCTGATGTCCCTTTGGTTGTTTCTCTAGTGATTGCCACTTACAAAGTCAATAAGGTACGATCGACAGTGAAGCTCCTCCAATGTCATATCCAAAAGGGTCACGAGCAAATGCACTGGGCGACATACAATATGGACGAGTATACACCTCCGGTAGGTTTTGAGGGTCCGTAGGCGCCCCATCGAAGCATACCACGCAAGTCTCTATGGGCACCTTTCCGGCAAGGGTGACCAGGACTATTCTCTTCAGAGTAGTCGAAAGACCTTCGACTATAATGTGATCTTGGGCCTGGACTTAACCAGCCAAAGTAATTGCCTCACCCTACACAATAGGGTAAAGTTTCCAACCCCGAATGGCATAGGGAAGAAATGGGCAACATCGAGAAGCTCGAGTGTTACATCATGTCAACCAGAGGAGCCACATAACTGCTCCTTTCGTCACCAAGGGCCCTCTTAACCATTCTTCCAACACTGACACCACCAAAAGAAGAAATTGGTATTGGGTCGCCAGAGAAAAGTTCCCAAGACAGCCTAGGATAGAATCCCATGAAGCCTTGAAAGAGGTCCAATCGGTCAAGGAAATCCGAGAGAACAACTCGGATTGGAACAGTAGATAAGCACGGAAATAGAGCGAAGCTCATCACCGCCTCCGGATAATCGCAACATCTTTGCTTGGAGCACAGATGACCTCAAGGGATAGACGCAAGGATCACAACACCGTCAACATGGATCCTACGGCCAAGCACATCCGCCAAAAGAGGAAAGATTTTGGGCGCTTGAGGATGCTATCATAGCAGAGGAGGTTGACAAATTGATAAAAGCAGTCATATCAAGAAGTCGACTCTGATTGGGTCTGCAACGTAGTCCTCGTCGAAAAAGCTCCAGGAAAGTGGAGAATGTGCAATGACTTCACCAGACTCAACAAGTTTTGTCCAAAAGATCCCTATCCATTGCCATGCATAGACCAGCTGGTTGATTCCACTGCAGGATGCGCACTTCTAAGCTTCATGGATGCTTACCAAGGCTTTTACCAAATTAGGATGGCTCAAGAAGACATCAAGAAAACGGCATTCTTTGCGGCCGGAGGAGTCTATTGCTTCAAGGTCATGCCCTTTGGCCTCAAAAATGCAGGAGCTACTTACCAACGGCTGGTAAATAAGATGTTCAAGGAAGAATTGGGAAAAACCATGGAAGTCTATGTGGATGACATGCTTGTGAAAAGCAAGACTGAAGAAGAGCACATCGAACACCTCAACAATTGCTTTTCCATTCTCCGGAAGTATGGAATGAAGTCAACCCCTAAAAGTGCACTTCGGGTAAAAGGAGGAAAATTCTCGCTACATGGTCACAGAGAGGCATCAAGCTAACCCGGAGAAGATAAAGGCAATCATAGATCCGCCACAGCCCAAGACCATCAATGAAGTTCAAGCTTCTAGGAAAGGTGATGGCGTTGAGCCTTTTATCTCAAGGTCCCGAGAAGAACCTTCCTTCTTCAAAACCTTACGGAAAGGAAACAAGTTCAATGGACAAAGGAGTGCGAAGAGGCCCCGAAAACTTGAAAAGTATCTCCTCTCGCCGCCTTCCGCCTAAACCCATGGAGAATGAAACTCTTTATCTCTATTTCGCTACCACCGATGAAGCAATGAGTTCAGACTACGATTACAAGACAACGAGCATTTACCAATTTACTATTTGAGCAAAGCGTAGGATCCGGCCGATATGTCAAGGTGGAGAAGCTCGCCAGACCGGTTTATATCACAAGCGATCAAGCCTTACTTCAAGTCGCATCGGATTGTGGTCCTTACAAATGAGCCACTCAAACATGTCTTGAGAAGCCGGATCACCAGACGCTTATCCAAATGGGCTATTGAGCTAAGTGAATATGATATTGGCTACCAAGCCCCATCTGCCAAGAAAGCACAAGTCCCGCCGACTTCGTAGACTATCCGAGAAAGTAGAAAAGGAGAACGAAGACTCTGTGAAAAGGCTACCATGTATGTATAGCCTGATCAAGGAATCAAGTGTAGGGAAAGAAGTCAAGAGACACAAAAGGCTAGCATCCAAATTTATGACTCAAGATCACCAACCTATGGAGGATTCACTAAGAGTGAGGCACATGTTTCTTCCGGATGAAGAACTCAATATCTCGACAACCCATCTTCCGGCAAGAAGCGTAAGGTTGAGAAAGCACCCACTCCCACTCTAGGAGGAAAGGAAGGAAACAGAGAATGTTGGACATTACAAGTGGATGGATCATCAACCGACGGTTGGGAGGAATAGGAGTTTTCCTTGAAAGTCCTCAAGGAGCCAAGCTCGAGTACGCCATCACCTCAACTTTAAGGTGACGTAACAACGAGGCCGGTATGAAGCACTTATCACAGCCTAAGGATGGCGAAAGCCCTTCAGTGAAAAGAATCAAAGCTCACATGCACTGCACTGCAGTAATCCTGGCCTCCTGATCCTTTACCACCAAAGGACCTAACATGATCAAATACTGAGCTCCTCAAAAAGAGGTTGATCACTTTGAAGAATTTACTCTCACCGCCACAGAGAGTGGAATGAAAAAGCCGATGCTCTCTCCAAGTACGCCTCAGCCTTAGGAGCTTTGGACACAAGAAGTGTCATCCTGATGACCCGCACAGAATCCTTCCTGGCAAACCCCAACGGAGAGATGTTTCTCTTGTACGTAAAGAAACCGATGACCGATATATTCCGCTACCTCAAGGATGGTACTTTACCTGTGGATCCTGGAGAGGCCAGGAAGATTCAATGTCGAGCCAACAGATACTTTATTCTAGGAGAAGACCTCTACAAGAGATCCTTTAGCGGAACTCACTTGAGGTGCTTAGATCCTCAGGAGGCGAAAACTGCGATGGAAGAGATCCACGGGTTGTGGAAGTCACTGGGGAAGAACCTCGCAAAAAATCATAAGGCAAGGATACTATCACAACCATCGATATGGACGCCGCTAACACCGCCAAGCACTCGCGAAGACCGCCAATACTATGCCAACATACCACACCGTCCGACCAACCCTATGATTCCGCTAATCATAACTTGCCCATTTGATCAATGGGGTATAGACATAGTTGGTCCTTTCCACAAGGAACGATCAAGAAGTTCTTGATAGTGGCAGAGAATACTTCACTAAGTGGGTCAAGTCAAGCAAGGTCAACCATCACCGAGAGCAGTAGTTCGACATTCATCCGAAGAACATCATCCGCCGCTTCGACTCCCACGAGTGTTAGTTTCGTATAATGGAGCACAATTTTCAAGGATGAAGGAGTGGCTCCACCCTTCAAAATAGAACAACGCTTACTTCCGCCACACCCCAAGTCAATGGTCGTGGAAGCCACCAACAAGACCATAGTCAAGATTTTGGAGAAAAGGTTGAGAACTTCACAAGACACAACATGGATGATCTTGACGCCTTTGGGTGCATCGAACGACGCCCAATCACACAAGAAACACCTTTTCCTTGGTCTATGGATCCGAGGCGTCATCCCTTCGTAGACGGTGGTAGCAACCCGTAGAATCCAAAGAATACAACCCGCTTGGTAATGAGCTCGCAAGGATCTACGACCTTGAGCTCCTTGAAGACAAGCGATAAGGCATCCAACATCCTTCTACCAAGCCACGACCGCCGAGCCTACAATAAGCGTGTCTTTCCAAGGACATACAAGTTGAGACTTAGTCCTTAGAAGAGCCGATATACTAAGTCATGTGGAAAACTTAAACCCAAGTGGAAGGGCCATACAAGGTTACCGGGCAAGAGTTAATGGAAGCTTCAACTAGAAGATGAACAAGGTGGCCTTGAAGAGAACTTGGAATGCCAAGAATCTCCGTAAGTTTTACACTTAGAGAAGTATGGCAACGATCGCCACGCTCTATCTCACGACAAGCTTTTTGTGTTCGTTTTTTGAAAAAGGCCTCAAGCCCTCAAGTTGTAATACGATTTCACAAATCAATACAACAACTGGATTTCACAAGCATTGTCAATAATCATGTCCTCGATATTTAATCGCTTGATCCGGACCTAGTTCATACATTGATCCGGATCAACTAGCACAATCAAAGGTCAAAACCTTGACAAAGGCAAAACGCTTTCATTACAACAAAGACAGAAGTTACAAAGTCAGGTCCAAAGAGCCCAAATCGAGCTCACAAACACAAGCCCCTACTCTTTTCTACTATTACAACGAAACTTCCCAATTAACCCTAAGCTACCAAATCAAACCCCATCCAACAACCGTCTCACGATCTATAGCGCCTCAAGGAAGAAGGATCTATACCATCCAACCTTGATTACTCACCGCGAAGTTTCAAAGCCCTTCGACGGTCCAAGGTTTAATAAAGAACCGGACTATGTAACCTAGGCCATTCATCGATTCGAAAAGATATCTCATCACTCGAACGATGAAGCTCCGAGCACATCGACCATCCGGATCGATCATACCAAATACCATGAACACACCCCTGATTCAAAGATATTTGAGAGGATCACCGGATCGTCGGATCCAAACAAGTCATTCCGAGGCCCCATTGGTCCGAGTCCCAACAAGACCAAGATTGTCAGGACTGCTCCGTAACTGCAAATAGCCCCCTCAAGCATTCAATTCTGGAACACCCACCGATAAAACCAAGTCGCTGGACGAAAGACCTAAGGTGCGAGACAAACGAGCCACCAAAAGGTTATTCAAGGTCCTCAATGATCCGAATCAACAAGTTCAAGATTGTGGGGACCCCATTCCAAAATTGCAAATAGCTCCTCGAGCATTCAATCATGGAAATGCGCTATCAACAAAACTAAACCGCTTGATACACATCCTCAAGGACGAGCTAAGAGACCTATTCAAGGTGACAAGTCTCCTCCATCCGAGAAACGAGCAACTAGATACAACAGTTCAGAAAGCCTTCCAACATTTCGGGCGTTTCTACGACCAACCACAAAATCGGAAGGGATTCTATCAAACCACCGCCGACTTGTCGCTTCAAGATAACCAGAGCGGATTGCCGGATGCATTGAGATTCAAACCAACTATTTGAAGACCTCGACCATCCAAATTAATCTACCTCTCCGGGCTAAAAGTCACGAATAAAGACCATAGCCCGAGAAAGAAGATTAGCCCGACGATCGGAGGAATTGTTGAGCAAAATTTTTTTTTTCAGCTAACTCGACACGGATCAGATTCGAGGATCCGTCGGCTTTCCGAGCAAACTAATTTCCACGACTCACCAAAGAACCAGCCGGTAGACTTCAAGCACCGAGAAACCCTTGGGACGAGATCACTAGAGAGTAATGGCATAAACATGCTCACCAACCGCCGACTCGAGTTCAACCTTGATTACTATAAAAGGCGCCATGTCTTAATCAAAAGCCGCATAAAGTTGGAGTATATATAGAAAGAGAAGACCAATCGAAGCGGACACGGTCCCATATTCAGGAGATGGGTCAGCATACGGCCTAGCTTCATTTCCATCGCCCAACCCAACAATCCATCCACACGGTGAAAGCATACCGACTATGCTACTCACTGGATGTACCAAGCTTGGGCTAACATAACAACATCCGGTTAATCGTGGATTCGATGAGACACCTGCATTTGATGATGATTATCTTTTCACTATCTCACAAGTCCGCACGACTGAAAGACACACCAAGTCGTCTCAATCGCCTTAACTTGTCACGATACAAGGGGTCCTTGTTCTCAAAGCCCCACTCTAAGACGGGTCTAACCGCTCGTGATCCAGCTTTATTTTATTATAGCTTCCGATTCGGATGGGTACAACGATTGATCGTCCCCCAAGACCCGCACAGGCGAATTTGAATCAGTGCACTAATGTCCCGCAATATGGATCTCAAAGGTCCGAGTCCACTATCCGAGTCTACAAGAGTTGATGAGTTATCGCAAATACGAAATTAAACGCGTAAGGATGGAAACAAGAATAATAGAATATTACAAAATAGTTCCGAGCCATTAAGGGCCCAACCAACAACATTCATCAAAAAGAGTGTTTGTACAAACAAAGATGATGGGCAAAACGACAAACATTTCTTTTCGCCCGGAGGCACCTATTACAAGAAACTGGCATACCTGCCTTCACTACCTCCGCCGCGGACGAACTAGGTTGAGACCGAGAAGGACCGCCCAGATCCTTCTCCGGAGGCGCTGACCTTGTCAAGGCTATCCTCCGCTCTTCCGAGCCTCAACCTCTTTCGTAAAGGCCGACACTCCTCCATCAGTCGAGGTCGCGATCAAAGCCTTGACAGTTCCGCAAAGTCACCAATCTTTGTGCTCCAAGTGGTCCTCCAACGAACAAAAACAAGGGACATGAGCACCGATGGAAGAAGGATGGGAGATAAGGACCGCCATGGTCGTATTTCTCGCCTCCGACTCCGCAAAACCAGCTCCACAAATTCACACTTAAGCAAATCAGATCCAAGACACCCTCCGGAGCGAAGTCCGAGCCATCTCCATTTTAAAGGGATACCCCTCACCTCCAAGTTACAATCGTCCGATCTAACCTTTCCTCCGACATCGCTTCCACGCCTACATCAAACCCATCTTGACGGCCTCATCATACTTTGACTCGAGCAAGAACTTGTAGGAGTCCTAATCAAGGAAATCTGACACCTTGTCCGACTTCAAGCTCCTTCAAAGATCTTATCCTTGAAAGTCCGAGAGACGCACGAAATCCCAAACTATCTTGGTGCACTTTCAAATCAGCCTCCAAAGATCGAATGGCGCTTTTCATCTCGCCTCCGACTCGCCTTTGTTTTGCGCCCACGGCCTTCTTTAGCGCCCGAGGTGTCAGGCAACCGAGACGCCTAATCGCCGGCAAATTTCGGCTAGATCTTCTTCCAGGTAGCCTCCGAGCCACCAAGGAGCATGCTTCAACAGCAGAGTAAGTCGAAAACAAAACGGAATATCGGCGTTAGACACCTCGAATCACGTAAAGATGAAACCAACGGAAAGCTTAAAACTCACTTTGCGCCGAGCAGCTAACTCCGCACTTGCCTAGCTCGGCAAAGAACCAACCGAGCCACTTCAAAGATCCGGCTCAGCCCGGCTTCGCCACCTTTCCTTGCCTTCTTCAAGGAGGATTCGACCTTCGAAGAGCGCTTGAGCCGCCGATCCGCTTATGGAGGATCTCGCGACACGGATCTCGGAGGCTTCTTCGAGCCCTTAGTTGCACCACCTTACCTTGTCCGAGTAGGGATGGTTTGCCTCTTCGCTAAAGCAGCCTCTCCGAGACTCCTCCGCTGAACACAAAGCATTCCTCGCTCGTTTCATCGAGCACGGTGGACGCCTTGATAATCTGGGTCCGAGAACCTCTCGCCAACTCCTTCCGCTGCGCAACATTTTGTTGACGCTTCAGCCCCGCATGGTCGACATCGATACTCGAACGTAAAGTCATATCGAATCACAATAAGTTGCAAGATACAAAAGAATCTACAAATAATAATCATATAGTCGACAAATGATAACAATTCGGACAACCAATCGAGGTAGAGAGAAACCACTTACTCAAATCCTCCATGTCGCCATTAAAACTTGGCTCGACAAGCCGCCAAGAAAGGCGAGGTCGACATATCAAACCTCAAGAAGTACTTCTCCGGCTCCTGACTACGATGGAACGCTTGCATCCACAAGGGGATGTTCCAAGCCGGTGGCTTCCAATCTGGCAAATTACCCCGAAAGAACTTCTTCTCATAATGCCACGTGGGCCTCTCCGCTTCGGATTGCCCGGGCTTCAGAGCCGGACGGACAAAAATGTACCTCTTGAACCATCGATTCCCAACGAGGACAAGGGATCAACGAAAATGTGTATGCCTCACATATACGAATGTATAGAACCAAGTGTTCCTACTACTAACACTAATATTGAACAATTTATTTAAAATTGTCGGTTAAGCGAATGCCTTTATATTTACATAGCCCGAAGCACATCAAGTTTCCAGGGAGTTGGGATGATCTGATGCGGACTCAAACCCATGTTGTTCAAAATCTCACTCGACACGATAGTCACCTTCCTGATCGATTCACCTCCTTCGCCTCCCCACATTCGATCCCTCCTCTTTTCAGAATGATTATCAGCCTCATCTCTCAGCTTCCATCCATTCCAGACAATCACGGATCTTCTTCCTCATCTTAGCCTTCCATCTCAATGGTAGCCTTTAAATAGGGCACATATCCCAATAAGCAAAGGGAGACCAAGTAAGTCACTTAACAAGTCTTCGCTAGTCACATCACGAGCACTACAGAGTCGATCCGCAGCCTCGAAAGTCTCATCCCGGGTTTGACACTTAGCAAACCGGTGTCAGGGTCTAACTCCACAATCACTTAGATTTATTTAACTCTTCCAAATGGTACCAAGATGAGAGGCCTTGCTAGGTGAGGATCGGGTAAGAACCAAATTGACCACTCCGTAAGGACCTCGCACTGAGTGGAAGATGTCTGCTTGCCAAGTGTCAAACCGATGAGACTTTACTCGAGAGTGACCGCAGACGACTCAGATAGTGCTTGTGATGTGATTAGCGAGAAGACTTGTTCAAGTGACTTACTTGGTCCCTTTGCTTGTTGGGATATGTGCCCTATTTATAGTCGCCATTGAGATGGAAGGCTCGCTAGGATCGCGCCATGTGTACGGCCAGGATCGAGCCACCAATGCTAAGATGAGGCCCATAGCCCAATAATGAAGCTTTAGCCCATGCCCTCTCGGGCTTTAGGGTAATTTGGTCATTATTGGGAGAGTTCTTGAGGATGTGACAGAGTCCGCCGAGATCTCGTGTTCGGAGGGGTCGGTCCGATGTCCGATCCGGACAAGACTGGTCACACCGAGGAAGTTCCTCCGTCACCCAACTCTTCCGATTCGAGCTCATGGGTTCGGACATCTCACTCTTTGGTGCCCACTTGCTTGGTAGCCTATGAGATGGTCATGCCGATCCGAAAGCACATCCGTGACGGAGTCTTTGGTCGGAGAGGGTGTCGACTTAGCACTATGCTCCTTTCCTGTGGAGGCTCGGACCATGGTGGGTCGGATCTAGGTTCCGGTCGGGCCTTGCGTGTTCTAATCCTTTGTCCCTTTCTTTCGGTGGGTCGACCATAGGTGGTCCGCCGGATCGACCATCGCGTCTACATAAGTGCCTCGGATCCATTGGATGACTTGGGATGCCTTAGGATTCGCCTCCTAGTCCTTTATGACGGATTGGAGATATTTCGTATCAACATATGTCCCCTAGTTTCCAAGTATCTTAGTAGAAGATAGTTGGAACTATTGTTTTGGGAAGTCGCTTGAGGAAAAGAACTGCTTCCACCCAATCCGCTTCGATCCTGCTGAAAAAAAGGTGTACTCAGATTGTGGCCATTGACTTAGTCTCTCTCTCTTTTTTTTCTAAAACATCGCTACATCCGAGGGAGAAGGTCCAAGAGCAACGAGTGAAGAAAAAGAAAAAGGGTATTTGTAATGGAGACTAAGTTTAGGCTCAACACATCGGTAGTGTACTTTTGATGAGCTACGTGGCGGACCGTAGGTGTGTCCCGTCCAACCAGCTTTGTGGTTGCGGGAAGGTCCGAAGGGTAATCGCCGAGTATACGAGGTTCCTTGTGTGGACAAGTTATGTCAATGATAAGTCAAGGCGTCCAAAAGATGATATCTGAGCTCTCGTGTTGTCTGACGCCCGAGAGAGGGAGAGTTGTTGTATTCATCTATCCAAGAGGTAAATTCGTTGTACCCATTCGTCATTTCACTCGGTATTATTGTACTATACCGCTGGATGGTTCTTGATCGACGGGAGATTAAATCCAAAAATCGCGACGGTTGAGTTCCTGATATGGCCTCTATAAATAGAGGGTCACGCTTCATTTCTCATCGCTTAGAGAGAGAATTTTGCATTCCGAGTACATCCAAGCAACTACCAGAATCCAAGCGGCAAGGAGCGGTTCGGCGCGTGATCTTGTGCGAGTCAAGTCACTTTTTTCCAATCATCCGAGTCCAAGTAAGTTTACTTGTCTCGCCTTATGATTAAATCATCTCATTGTCTTTCATCTTCAAGTTACTCGGATGTATGCTTATGATGTAGTATAGTTGATAACCAATACGCATTTGATATTGACTAACACCGAATAAGTGTAGATCGACCAACTAATCGTGCCGGTAAGTCGCTAGTTTTGGCTTTAAGTTGGCCACTTTAATATACATAAACGACCTCTGACCGCCATCTTAGAGCTTACGATATTGCTTTCTCCTTTCCCTAGGATGTCCGAGAGTGATAGCCAAAACCGATCCGAGGTCGAGGGATATGACTCGAGGCGACATCCTTAACCGATAGCTCCGAGGAGATTGAGATCGGATGATGATGTTCGAGGGGGCAAGCGCCACATCCGAAGTCGGGAAGAGCCCGAGGTAAGTTCCTTACTTTGTTAGTTGTTCCATTCTCGTCCTCCGAGGCGTCCGGATTACCCGCGAGTATCGCATGTGCAAGTTATCAGAAGCGCAAGAGACAAGCTCATGAAGTTATAGGAACTCGCCGGTCGAAATGCCAGAATCCAACTTCCTAGAGATCCGCATTTTAATTCGCACTCTAGGTTATAACTTTAGAGTAATCCTAATCGAGTCCTGCTTCCGGATCCGCAGCGCCAACCATCGAGGAAGTGCATGATACTTCTAAGCGCCCCAACTTGAGCATCTTCAAGAGGGTGAGGAGGATCGTGTGCAAGTCTGCTCCTATCCGGACTGCTAGAGTTAGGCCCCTCATCCGGGAAGATGAGGCGAGGAAGACAAGATGTGGGCCAAGATTATGGTTCAAGAGGAAGAAGGTGCGGAGCCTTCCGCTAATGTGCTCCGGTAGAAACCATCGGGCAAGGTGGCCGAGTCGAGGGTGGCCGAGGAAGAGCGTCCGAGAGACCGAGGAAGGGTGAGGACGCTTTCCAAGTGAAGTTCCTGTCTAGAGATCAGGTCACTCACCCCAATCCGAGGGCGAGTTAAATGAAGATGGTACTCATTTACTTGTGCCTCAACCATCCGAGCCGACGAAGTGGATGAGCTCCGGAGAAGATATGAGATCCCTGAGTGTGTGGAGATTCTCATCCCGGACGAATCTCATGCTTTTTACAATCCGCCTCCGGGCTACATGTCGGTCTATGAGATAAGTCTTCATTGCCGGTGGCGGCTACCCGTATCGTCCGAGTTTCTGGAGACTTGACGTGCTTCGGAGTGCTATGTAAATATAAAGGCATTCCGCTTAACTTCGACAATTTCCGTAAATTGTTCAATATTAGTGTTAGTAGTAGGAACACTTGGTTCTATACATTCGTATGTCGCCAGGCATACACATTTTTCGTTGATCCCTTGTCCTTGTTGGGAATCCAATGGTTCAAGAGGTATATTTTTGTCCGTCCGGCGCTGAAGCCCGGGCAATCCGAAGCGGAGAGGCCCACGTGGCATATTGAGAAGAAGTTCTTTCGGGGTAATTTGCCAGATTGGAAGCCACCGGCTCGGAACATCCCCTTGTGGATGCAAGCTGCCCATCAGAGTCGGGTCGAGAAGTACTTCTTCCGAGGTTTGATATGTCACCGCTTTTCTTGCCGGGCTTGTCCGAGCCAAGTTTTTGTGGCGACATGGAGGATTTGAGTAAGTGGTTTCTCTCTACCGATTGGTTGTCCGGTCGGTCATTCGCTTGTCGACTATATGATTATTATTTGTAGATTCTTTGTATCTAGCAACTTATTGTGATTCGGATGTGCGCTCGTTCGAGTATACGATGTCGACTATGCGGAGCCAAGGCCAACAAAACGCAGGCAACGGAAGGAGTTGGCGAGGGTTCTGACCCAGATTATCAAGACGCCCACCGTGCTCCGGCGAACGAGCCAAGGAATGTCAGCTGTTCCGAAGCGGAGGAGTCTCGAGAGTCAAGGGCGAAGAGGCCCAAACCATCCCTACCTGCATAAGGGTGGCAACTAAGGGCTCAAGAAGCCTCCGAGATCCGTGTCGCGAGATCCTCCCGAAGCGGATCGAGCACCGCGGCTCCAAAAAGCGCCTTCAAGGTCCGAATCCTCCCGCCAAGAAGGGCAAGGAAAGGTGGGCGAAGCTGGAGCCGGATGTCAAGTGGCTCGGTTGGTTGCCGAGCTAGAGCGAATTATGGAGTTAATCCGCCAACAAGAAGTGAGTTTTAAGCTTTCGCTGGTTTCGCATCTTCCGTGATTCGGAGGTGTCTAACGCTCGATATTCCGATTTTGTTTTCACTTGCTACTGTTGAAGCATGCTCCTTGGTGGCCGCCGAGGGCTACCTCGAAGAAGATCTAGCCAAGGCCGAGGCTGCAAGCGATTGAGCCCCTTGCACAAAGACTGAGCGCTCAAGAAGGCCGTCATAAACAAGAGGCCGAGTCGAGACGGCCAAGATGAAAAGTGCCATTCAATCTTTGGAGGCTGATTTGAAAGTGCACCAAGATAGTTTGACGATTTCGTGGCCGCCTCTCGGACTTTCAAGGATAAGATGTCGAAGAGCTTGGGAGTCCGGACAAGGGTCCCCAAGATTTCCTTGATTCGACTCCTACAAGTTCTTGCTCGAGTCAAAGTATGATGAGGCCCGTCAAGATGGGTTTGATGTACCGTGGAGCAAAGGCGAGGAAAGGTCATGGACGATTGTAACTTGGAGGCCGAGGGGTATCCGCCTTTAAAATGGAGATGGCTCGGACTCGATCCGGAGGGTGTCTTGGATGCGCATTTGCTTAAGTGTGAATTTGTGGAGCTGGTCATGACGAGTCGAGGGCAAGAAGTACGACCATGGCGGTCCGTATCTCCCATCCTTCGCCCCCGGGTGCTCATGTCCACTGTTGCCCGTTGGAGGACCACTGAGCACAACCGAGATTGGCCGACTTTGCCCGGCCTGCAAGGCTTTGATCGCGACCTCGACCTGATGGAGGAGTGTCCGGCCTTTCTGAAAGAGGTTGAGGCTCGGAGAGAACGGAGGATAGCCCAACAGCAAGGTCAAGCGCCTCCGGAGAAGGATACGGGCGGTCCTTCTCGGTCTCAACCTAGTTCGTCCGAGCGGCGGAGGTAGTGAAGACGGGGTATGCCCCGGATTTCTTGTAATAGGGTGCCTCCGGGCCTAAAAGAAATGTTTGTCGTTTTTGCCCATCATCTTTTGTTTGTACAAACACTCTTTTTTGATGAATGTTGTTGGTTCGGGCCCTTAATGGCTCGGAACTATTTTTGTGGCCAATATATTATTGTTGCTGTTTCCATCCTTGCACGTTTAATTTCGTATTTGCACAGTAACTCATCAACTCTTGTAGACTCGGATAGTGGACTCGGACCTTTGAGATCCATATTGCCAGGACATTAGTCTGCCTGATTCAAATTCGCCTTTGCGGGTCTTTGGGGACGATCAATCGTTGTATCCATCCGAATCGGAAGCTAGAATAAAAATAAACTAGATTACGAACGGTCCGGAGCCACGTCTTAGAGTGGTCAGGCTTTCGAGAACAACGACCCCCTTGTATCGTAACAAGTTAAGGCGATTCGGACGCTGACTTGGTGTGTCTTTCCGAGTCATGTAGACTTGTGAGATAGTGAAAAGATAATCATCATCAAGTACAGGGTGTCTCTGTACGAATCACAGTTGCTTCGGATGTTGTTATGTTAGCCCTGAGCTTGGTACATCCGAGTGAGTAGCATAGTCGGTATGCTCAACCGTGTGGATGGATTGTTGGGTTGGGCCAGTGGAAGCTGAAGAGCTAGGCCCATGTGCGGCCCAAGCCCATCTCCTGTGAATATGGGACACGTGTCCGTCCGATTGGTCTTCTCTTTCTATATATTCTCCAACTTTGTACGGCTTTTGATTAAGACATCGCGCCCTTTTATAGTAATCAAAGGTCCGGAGCTCGAGTCCGAGCGGCTGGTGAGCATGTTTATGCCATTACTCTCGCCCGTGATCTCGTCCCAAGGGTTTCTCCGGTGCTTCGGAAGTCTACCCGGGCTGGTTCTTTGGTGAGAGTCGTGGAAATTAGTTTGCTCGGAAAGCCAGCTTCGGATCCTCGGGAATACGTTCCGTATCGAGTTGGCCTAAAAAAAAAAAAAAATTTTGCTCAACAATTCCTCCGATCGTCAGGCTAATCTTCTTTCTCCGGGGCTATGGTCTTTATCCGTGACTTTTAGCCCCGGAGAGGTAGATTAGCTGGATGGTTCGGGGGTCTTCAAATAGTTGGTTTTGAATCTCAATGCATCCGGGGCAATCCGCTCTGGTTATGCGCCTGGGCGACAAGTCGGCAGAATTGGTTTGATAGAATCCCTTCCAGTATTTCGTGGTTCGGTCGTAAGAAACCGCCCGAAATGTTGGAAGGCTTTCTACCAAATCTGTTGTGTCTAGTTGCTCGTTTCTCGGATGGAGGGAGACTTGTCACCTTGAATAGGTCTCTTAGCGCGTCCTTGAGGATGTGTATCCGAGCGGTTTGGTTTTGTTGATGACTGCATTTCCATGATTGAATGCTCGAGGGAGCTATTTGCAATTTTGGAATGGGGTCCCCCACAATGCTGAACTTGTTCGGATTCGGATCATTCAGGACCTTCGGAAGTAACCTTTTTGGTGGCTCGTTTGTCTCGCACCTTAGGTCTTTCGTCCGAGCAGCTTGGTTTTATCGGTGGCTGTGTTCCAGAATTGAATGCTTGAGGGGGCTATTTGCAATTCTGGAACGGAGTCCCTGACAATGCTGGTCTTGTTGGGACTCGGACCAATGGGGGCCTCCGGATTGACTTGTTTGGATCCGACGATCCGGGCTGATCGCTCTCCAAATATGGTGAATCTGGGGTGTGTTCATGGTATTTGGTATGATGCGATCCGGATGGTCAGTGCTCGAGCTCGTCGCTCGTGAGTGATGAGATATCTTTCCGTAATCGATGAATGGCCTAGGTTACATAGTCCGTTGTCGATAAACCTTGGACCGTCCGAAGGGCTTTGAAACTTCCGCCAAATGAGTAATCAAGGTTCGGATGGTATAGATCCTTCTTCCTTCGGGGCGCCTATAGATGCAGCGGGCAGTTGTTCGGATGGGGTTTGATTTGGTAGCTTAGGGTTAATTGGGAAACTTCGTTGTAATAGTAGAAAAGAGAAAGTAGGGGCTTGTGTTTGTGAGCTCGATTTGGGCTCTTCGACCGACTTTGTAACTCAGTCGCTGTAATGAAAGCGTTTTGCCTTTGTCAAGGTTTTGACATCGTTTGATTAGTGCTAGTCCGATCCGGATCAATGTATGAACAAGGTCCGGATCAAGCGCTTAAATATCCCCGAGGACACGATTATCGACAATGCTTCAAATCCCATTGTATTGATTTGACGGAAATCAGACACAACTTGAGGGCTTCGAGGCCTTTTTCAAAAAACCAAACACAAAAAAGTCGATTTAGATAGAGGAAGGTGACAATTACATACTTCTAAGTGTAAAACTTCGGAGATTCTTGGCATTCCAAGTTCTCTTCAAGGCCCTTGTTCATCTTCTAGTTCAAGCTTCCATTAACTCTTGCCCCAAAGAACCTTGTATGGCCCTTCCCACTGGGTTTAAGTTTTCCCACATGATTTAGTATATCGCTCTTCTAAGGACTAAGTCTCCAACTTGTATGTCCTTGGGAAAGACATGCTTGTAGGCTCGAGCAGCATGGCTTGGTGCGTCAAGGATGTTGCCAATGCCTTATCGCTTGTCTTCAAGGAGCTCAAGGTCGAGATCCTTGCGAGCTCGTTACTAACCGGTCATTATTGGATTCTCGGTTGCTACCACCGTCTCAAGGGATGACCGCCTGGATCCATAGACCAAGGAAAAGGTGTTTCTTGTGTAGCGCTCGGTCGTTGCTCGATGCGCCCAAAGGGCACAAGATCATCCGCCAACTGTCTTGTGAAGTTCTCAACCTTTTCTCCAAAATCTTGACTATGGTCTTGTTGGTGGCTTCCACGACCATTGGCTTGGGGTGGCCAACGGAGTAAAGCGTTGTTCTATTTTGAAGGAGTGGAGCCACCTTCACCTTGACCGTAAAATTGTGCTCCATTGTCCAAACTAACACTGGGAGTCCAAACCGCAGATGATGTTCTTCCGATGAATGTCCAACTCGCTCTGGTGATGGTTGACACCGCCTTTCGACCCACTTAGTGAAGTATTCTCGCCACTATCAAGAACTTCTTCCGATGCTCTCGTGGAAAGGGACCAACTATGTCTATACCCCATTGATCAAATGGGCAAGCTATGATTGACGGAATCATAGGGTTGGTCGACGCGGTATGTTGGCATAGTATTGGCGATCTTCAGAAAAGGCGGTGTTGGCGGCGTCCATATCGATGGTCGCCAATAGTATCCTTGCCTTATGATTTTTTGCCAAGGTTCTTCCCCGTAGTGACTTCCACAACTTCCGCGTGGATCTCTTCCATCGCAGCTACTTCCCGAGGATCTAAGCACCTCAAGTGAGTTCCGAAGGATCTCTTGTAGAGGTCTTCCTAGAATAAAGTATCTGTTGGCTCGACATTGAATCTTCCGCCTCTCCAGATCCACAGTAAAGTACCATCCTTGAGGTAACGGAATATATCGGTCATCCAGCTTTTTCTCGTGCTCAAGAGAAACATCTCCGTTGGGGTTTGCCAGGAGGATTCTCATGCGGTCATCAGATGACACTTCTTGTGTCCAAAGCTCCTAAAGAGGCGCATTGGAGAGAGCATCAGCTTTTTCATTCCACTCTCTGTGAAACTGGTCGAGAGTAAATTCTTCAAAGTGCTCAACCTCTTTTTTGAGGAGCTCCAAGTATTTGATCATGTTAGGTCCTTTGGTGGTAAAGGATCCGGAGAACTGGGATTGCACGAGCCATGCAGTCTCAGTAGCTTTGATTCTTTTCACCAAGGGCTTTCGCCATCCTTAGGCCCGTGATAAGTGCTTCATACTCGGCCTCGTTGTTCGTTACCTTAAAGTTGAGGGTGATGGCGCATCGAGCTTGGCTCCTTCAGGACTTTCAAGGAAAACTCCTATTCCTCCCAACCGTCCGGTTGATGATCCATCCACTTGTAATGTCCAACATTCTCTGTTTCCTTCCTTTCCTCCTAGAGTGGGAGTGGGTGCTTTCCCAACCTTCTGCTTCTTGTCGGAAGATGCAGTTGTCGAGATATTGAGTTCTTCATCCAGAAGAAACATGTGCCTCACTCTTAGTGAATCCTCCATAGGTTGGTGATACTGAGTCATAGTCGGATGCTAGCCTTTTGTGTCTCTTCACTTCTTTCCTCCACTTGATTCCTTGATCCGGCTATCGCCACATGACCGGCCTTTTCCTCGAGTCTTCGCTCTCCTTTTCTACTTTCTCCGGATAGTCTACCGTGAAGTCGGCCAGACTTGTGCTTTGGCGATGGGGCTTGTAGCCAATATCATATTCACTTAGCTCAATAGCCCATTTGGATAAAGGCCCCGACCGATCCGGTTTCTCCAAGACATGTTTGAGTGGCTCATTTGTAAGGACCACAATCCGATGCGACTTGAAGTAAGGCTTCAGTCGCCGCGCGGTATAAACCAGTGCGAAGGCGAGCTTCTCCACCTTGACATATCTGGCTTCGGATCCTACAAGCGCTTTGCTCAAATAGTAAATTGGTAAATGCTCGTTGTCTTGTAATCGTACCAGTACAGAACTCATTGCTTCATCGGTGGTAGCCAAATAGAGATAAAGAGTTTCATTCTCCATGGGTTTAGACAGAAGGGGCGGCGAGAGGAGATACTTTTTCAAGTTTTCCAGGGCCTCTTCGCACTCCTTTGTCCATTCGAACTTGTTTCCTTTCCGTAAGGTTTTGAAGAAGGGAAGGTTCTTCTCGGCGGACCTTGAGATAAAACGGCTCAACGCCATCACCTTTCCTAGAAGCTTCTGAACTTCATTGATGGTCTTGGGCTGTGGCAGATCTATGATTGCCTTTATCTTCTCCGGGTTAGCACTGATGCCTCTTTCTGTGACCATGTAGCCAAGGAATTTTCCTCCTTTTACCCCGAAAGTGCACTTTTCAGGGTTCAGCTTCATTCCATACTTCCGGAGAATGGAAAAGCAATTGTTGAGGTGTTCGATGTGCTCCTCTTCAGTCTTGCTTTTCACGAGCATGTCATCCACATAGACTTCCATGGTTTTTCCCAATTCTTCCTTGAACATCTTATTTACCAGCCGTTGGTAAGTAGCTCCTGCATTCTTGAGGCCAAAGGGGGCCAAAGGGCATGACCTTGAAGCAATAGACTCCTCCGGCCGCAAAGAATGCCGTTTTCTTGATGTCTTCTTGAGCCATCCTAATTTGGTAAAAGCCTTGGTAAGCATCCATGAAGCTTAGAAGTGCGCATCCCGCAGGAATCAACCACCGGTCTATGCGTGGCAATGGATAGGGATCTTTTGGACAAAACTTGTTGAGTCTGGTGAAGTCATTGCACATTCTCCACTTTCCTGGAGCTTTTTCGACGAGGACTACGTTGCAGACCCAATCAGAGTATCTGACTTCTTCGATATGACCTGCTTTTATCAATTTGTCAACCTCCTCTGCTATGATAGCATCCTCAACTGGCCCAAAATCTTTCCTCTTTTGGCGGATGTGCGTGACCGTAGGATCCATGTTCAGACGGTGAACTGTGATCCTTGGGTCTATCCCCTTGAGGTCATCTGTGCTCCAAGCAAAGATGTCGTGATTGTCCCGGAGGCAGGTGATGAGCTTTCGCTCTATTTTCGTGCTTATCTCTGTTCCATTCCGAGTTGTTCTTTCGGGATTTCCTTCACCACTGGACCTCTTTCAAGGCTTCATGGGATTCTATCCTAGCTGTCTTGGGGAACTTTTCTCTGAGCGACCCAATACCAATTTCTTATTTTGGTGGTGTCAGAGTGTTGGAAGAATGGTTAAGAGGGCCCTTGGTGACCGAAAGGACAGGTTCTGTGGCTCCTCTGGTTGACATGATGTAACACTCCCAGGCTTCTCTGATGTTGCCCATTTCTTCCCCTACGCCATTCGGGGTTGGAAACTTTACCCTATTGTGTAGGGGTGAGGCAATTGCTGAATCGTTAAGTCCCATGCCCAAGATCACATTATAGTCGAAGGTGTCATTAACTACTACGAAGAGAATAGTCCTGGTCACCCTTGTCGGAAAGGTGCCCATAGAGACTTGCAGTGGTATGCTTCCAATGGGGCGCACTACAGACCCTCCAAAACCTACCAGCGAGGTGTACACTCGTCCATATTGTATCCGCTGTGCATTTGCTCGACAAATTCTTTGGATATGACATGGAGGAGCTTCACGTGTCGATCAAGACTTGTTGACTTTATAAGTGGCAATCACTAGAGAAACAACCAAAGGGACATCAAGGTCCTTGAGATCTCCTCCGCCAGACGTTGGTGGGGGGATCTCACTATCGTCAAAGGTGATTGCATTTGTGCCTTTCAAAGCTGGTGGGCCGTAAGCCCTGTCGTTGTTTCTTAAGTGTTGCGCGGTCCTTTCTCTTGCATTTCTGCTATCTCCCCCTGTTGGTCCTCCCGCAATGGCGTTGATAACTCCACTGTAGGGGAGATTCTCCATTTCTGTCTCTTCATGTAACCTTGATATCTTTGGGCCCGCCATGTGGGATCTCGGCGGAGGTGGTAAAGAGCACGGAGGTTCAGAACCACGCTCCTCTCTTCTTTGCTCATTCCTTCGATGCCTGGAGGGCTCATCTTCAAATGGTGGTTCTTTCAACTTCCTACTTCTTACTAGCCTTTCAATTTCTGTCTTCAACTGGATGCAATCCTCAGTTGGGTGACCTTTCTGTTTGTGGAACCTACAGTCTTTAGAGAATTTACTCCTCTTCGCTCTTGATCGGTTTAGGCCATTGTATATCCAAGTCCTTCTCAACAATAGAAGCCAAGATGTCGGATCTTGGTCCGCTGAGGCGAGTATACTGCAAACCTTCCGGTGGAGTTCTTTCTCTGTGAAGTTCTTTTCTCTCTGAGATCTCTTTTTTGCTCAAACTTTCCTTGACGAGAAGGGAATTCCTGTCGTACTTGTTCTTTTCCCCTCTTGATCCCTGCTCTTATCGGGACATTTCTTCGGTAATCTTCTCCGTACAAGACTCCTTCACATATTTCTTCCAAGTACTTTTCAGTGGTGATTTCTTCGTTGGAAAGCTTCCTTCTAAGCTCATCATTATAAGTGTTGGCATAGAGGTGTCGGACTCGCTCTTTGATACTATGAGGCTCTACACCGTCGACTTCAGCTGAAGCGGTCGAGGAAGGTTACGAGGTCCTCATGCTCTCTCCGGATTATGCCACCAGTGCTCAATCGATCTCTTCCTTCTTTTCGCCTTCTCAAACCTTTTCAGGAAAAGGGAGGCGATGTCCGCATATGACTTGATGGAACCATTGGGTAATGAGGTCCACCAATCCATTGCTTCTCCAAAGAGTGTGGTGGAAAAGTTGAGAGCTTTCATGTTGTCGTTGAGTCCATTGCTTTCCATCTTACTCTCGTACCTAGTGAGATGCCCTACGGGGCAAGTATCTCCATAGTAGTGCTCAAGGTTTGGGATAACACAATCGGGGCACTTTCTTTCTTTTCTGATCTCATCGCACAGAGGATTGGGAGTTTTAACTACCACCTTCTCATGTGCTTTGACCATTCTGCTCAAGGTGGCAATTTGTGTTTCCAAGGCCTTTTGTTGGAGGTAGATCCGCCACCGCCGCCTTTCACCGTCCCGGGTTGATGGCTACATCTGGAGGGAGATCATTGACTGGAACAATCGGGGTACTTTCTGCCATTTGATCTCTAGGCACTTGTTGTTGAGCTCCTCGCCGACCGTCTTCCACTTCGTCTACTCGCGACACTTCTGGACTTCTCCCTCGTTGCTCATGAGAAGCAACTGCTCTCCTATTGAGAAGATGTCTCAGATCTTCTGGTTGAGCTTGTTCTCCCATCCTTTGTTGGATTGGACGGTGCTCGTTTCTGGATTGAGCAGGTTCAGCTTGTCTTGGGATTGCCAAAGGCGGAGTGGGTTGAGGAGGCTGGAGGTTGTTTGATCCAAAACACCCTTGAATAGTGGTGAGTAAGAGGCCGAATTGATTTTCATTCAATCCAAACTCGCCGGGACGGATGATCTGTCCATTTGGGAGGGTAAAGTTTCTACCTGGGGGAGGACCATGTGTTCCTGACGGAGGAACCTGTCCTTCGTCCCAAGTGTTTGGACCCTTACTGGTGGATTAGTGGCTCTCTCCTCGTTAGAAGAAAGACTGGCGGTATGGCCATCACTCGGATCGTCTGCCACTTCTCTTGTCAAGACCCTTGTTACTCCTCCTCCTTTGGTGGGAGGTCTCCCCCTTTGTCTAGGAGTCATGCATCAACCGTAGTGGCGTTGGTTCTTGCGGACCTTCTTGTTCTTGCCATTACTGAAGAGAACGGGACTTTTTGTAAAGGTTCCCACAGACGGCGCCAAAATGTTGGGGGTCTAACTCCACAATCACTTAGATTTATTTAACTCTTCCAAATGGTACCAAGATGAGAGGCTCCTTGCTAGGTGAGGATCGAAGCGTAAGAACCAGCTGTCGACTACTCCGGTAAGGACCTGCACACTTGAGTGGGGGGGGGTTAGTGCCCGGTTTGCCAAGTGTCAAACCGGGATGAGACTTTACTCGAGAGTGACTGCAGATCGACTCTGTATAGTGCTTGTGATGTGATTAGCGAGAAGACTTGTTCGAAGTGACTTACTTGGTCCCCTTTGCTTGTTGGGATATGTGCCCTATTTATAGGCTGCCATTGAGATGGAAGGCCCTGCTAGGATCGCGCCATGTGTACGGCTAGGATTGAGCCACCAATGCTAAGATGAGGCCCATAGCCCAATAATGAAGCTTTAGCCCATGCCCTCTTGGGCTTTAGGGGTAATTTGGTCATTATTGGGAGAGTTCTTGAGGATGTGACAGAGTCTGCCGAGATCTCAGGTTCGGAGGGGTCGGATGTCCGATCCGGACAAGACTGTCACACCGAGGAAGTTCCTCCACCCAACTCTTCCGATTCGGAGCTCATGGGTTCGGACGTCTCACTCTTTGGAGCCCACTTGCTTGGTAGCCTATGAGATGGTCATGCTGGATCCGAGTTAACATCCGTATCGGAGTCTTTGGGTCGGAGAGGGTGCTGACTTAGCACTATGCTCCTTTCCCAGGGAGGATCGGACCACGGTGGGTCGGATCTAGGGTTCCGGGTCGGGCCTTGCAGGTTCTAATCCTTTGTCCCTTTCTTTCAGGGTGGGTCGGACCATAGGTGGTCTGCCCGGATCGGACCATTGGCTCGGACATAAGTGCCTCGGATCCATTGGATGACTTGGGATGCCTTAGGATTCGCTCCTAGGTCCTTTATGACGGATTGGACATATTTCCGTATCAACACCGGGCACTAACCCCCCCCCCCCCCACTCAAGTGTGCAGGTCCTTACCGGAGTAGTCGGCAGCTGGTTCTTACGCTTCGATCCTCACCTAGCAAGGAGCCTCTCATCTTGGTACCATTTGGAAGAGTTAAATAAATCTAAGTGATTGTGGAGTTAGACCCCCAAAAACGGTGAATTCAAATATATGTTCACAATATTTTTCGGAGTTTTGTAGAATAAATTTATATTAGATTTAATAAAAACTATATATGCAACCAACATACCAAAAATAAATAGTGTAAGATATACTGGTTGAAATGCAACTAATTCCACAAAATTTCACATATAGATTGAATTTATTTAATAAATACTCTATTTTTAAATTTTCATTAATTCATTTTATCTTATTTAATAAATTTATATTTTATTTTAATGAATAAAATGATTTCTTGAAATAATACTACTCAAGATTGGTGTCTATGGATTCGTGTTGTCACGACGAATTCAAATATATGTTCAAAATATTTTTCGAATTTTTGTAGATAAAGTTATATGAGATTTAATAAAAATTATATATGTAGACAACATACCAAAAATAACAATGAAATATATATTGGCTAGAATACAATTAATTCCACAAAATTCCACGTAGAATTGAATTAATCTGGAGGGGTTTAGCCCTTTGTGCTTTACATATATAAAATATAATATAATATATGTATGTATGGATGGATGGATGGATGGATGAATGGATGAATGGATGCACATACAAAAATAAACCTCTAGAACTGTTTTTAGTATTATTCCATATCTCCAGTTTAATTGGCACAACGATAAAAAATTTGAATAAGTATGAAAAGTACGTATGTGCCCCCAAAAATTGGGATAGAATTTAAAACATAACCCGTCATGAATTCAACATCTTAGATTTCATTTTCTGTTGGTCCAGATAACGGCAAAGTAAAAGACTAGAGGGGGGGGTGAATAGTATTTTAAAACTTTTGTCGATAAAAACTATTTCTCAGATATCTGTGTAGATATCTGATACTTAGATTCAGAGCGCGGAAGACTTAAGATAGATAAGTGCAGAAACAGTTAAAGTGTGTGTGTGTGTGTGTTGCTGAAATGTAAGTACAGAGAAGTAAATAACACAGCAAGTATAGTGGTATCTGGAGGTGGCGTAATCCTCCAACTAATCCACTTCGATCTTCCAAAGACCTAGAATTCACTAGAATAGATAATTGAGGTCACCTTACAAAAATCCTATTCTAAGATTCCTTAAACAAATGGTTCCCAACCAAATGTTCCCCCTGAGTTGTTCCCCGGCTTTCACAGCCAAGTACTTCAGACGTAAACCTTTTGAGCTATTCCCTAGCTTCCCAAGCTAAGTACTTCCCATGCTCAATAACCTTGAGTTATTCCTTAGTTTCTCAAACTAAGTACTTCTGTACTCACGCCAAATGATGGTGTTGGTTTTGGTTTGAGTTGTCAGATGAGCTTCTTTAATAACTTTTCAGTTAATCAGATAGCTCTGTGAATCAAGTATACTTAATACACTTTTCAATGTATGGTATCTTGTTCTTTTTACTGACCCAAGTCTTAGATAAATGTTCAAGAGAATGAATCTCAGATACTTGATCTTTTAATTCAGCTCTTTCACAGATAGCAGTGCTTGTTTAGGATCAGGACACTTAGAACTTTAGTGCTACTTAAGATCAGGAGCTTTGGTCACAACAGAAAGCTTTGAGGATAAGTAGTTTGCTTGAGAGAATATGTTGTTCAGCGTGTTTATGGAGTTCAAGGGTGTCTCCTCAAGTAGTCTAAGTGTTGATATTTATAGATGAATTTGAATGCCGTTGAATAGTATCCGTTAGGCTTAAATCAAATTCAAACTATTGATATATGTGTATAGTACTGCAGCAGGTTTGTCTTCTTCTTCAGAAGGTACTGTTGCTTTTATTCAGACATCTCTGTCCGTGCATTAAATGCATCAGATCGTACTTTTTATCCTCAGAGTTAACGGAACTATGCTCAGTATCAGAGACTAGTATTATCTGATTCTTTGCACGTCCTTATTTTTAATCTTCAGATACCACTTTATTGAAACAACTTTGTTGCAATATATTTCTTTTTTAGAAATGTGGTTAAGGCTCAAGGTATCTGAGAGTAGAAATCTATGGGCACTTTCCGGGTTTTTAGAAAACCTTCCAGTTCTCAGATATCTCTTGTGACACAGCTTGTTTAAGACTATTCGTGTCTTCAAGATATCTGACCTAGGTATCTGTAAAACTGTTTCAGTAATCTTGTGCAGTTTCTTCAAATCTTCAATGTCGTTGAACTTGTTCTGCTTGGATGTCTTCTTCTTGGTCTTCTCTTCATAAAATAAAAATTACATTTTGAGACCTAACATCCTATACAAGATTAGCTAGACTATCATACTTAGTGGGTTTCCTCTTTTACAATGTTCAAGTGAACCAAGAGTACTAATCACCTTTATGAGACTAAGATAAGTCATCATGTTGCTGATCAAAATCTAAACAGATATTTCTAACAAAATATCTAACAAATTTCCTAACATTTTCTAACGCCCCAATTTCAACTTCCAATCTCTTAAATGAAGATCTATCTACTTTATCCCCCCCCCCCCCTCTCTCTCTCATACTTTATTCACTATTTCTTCTGATTTATTTATTTGATTTCCTACTTTATTCACCACCCCTCTTACTTTATTAACTCTTATTTTAAAACTTGTGTATAGGCCAGTGGTAAATTCAATTTGGGACGTAAAGGATATAATAAGACTTATAAAGTACTTCCTCCGTCCCGTGAATCTGGACCCTTATTTCTTTTATGAACGTCCCACGAATCTAGTCCCATTACAAAAATAGCAAAAAAGTACACCCACTAACTCAACTATATCTCTTACATTTTTCATCTCTCATACTTTTTCCATTCTTTATCATTTTTCTCCCCAACAAAAAACAATAATCAATTGACTTTCTTAAAAATAGTGCCGAAAAGAAATGTTCCCAGATTCACGGGGCGGACGGAGTACATGCGTGGCCTCCATTTTAAAACATTTCCTATTAGAATGTTTCGATAAATGGAAAGTGGAAGTCTTTCAAATATCACTCCCTGAATCACAAAATGAAAATTTTAAAAGAATGGAGATATCATATGTATAACCATGACGATTTTCACATCTATTACGTGCGAAAATTCGATCATGGTCTTACCCCCGGTGGGCTCACCCTCTCACTGTAGCAGTGGATTCCACACTAACCATGATGATTTTCACATCTATTACGTGGGAAAATTCGACCATGGTCTTACCCCCGATGGTCTCACCCTCTCACTGTAGCAGTGGGACCCACACTGTGGAATCCAACTACAGTGAGAGGGTGAGACTACCGGGGTAAGACCATGGTCTAACAAACCCTATTACGTGCCAGTAAAACCCTTCCGAATCATGACAACTAATGAATCAAGTTTAGACCCCGGGGGCAACTGCGACTGCTTTGTCGACCTAATAGATGTAATCTTTGTGCACTTTGTCATCACATGTGCGCCTGTGAGCACAAATTAGAAAGTTCCCATTCTCTTATCCCTCGTGAGATTTCTGTTGAGTAAGTATATATGATTTTAGAGTTTTTACCGATGCATCTGTGAAAACAAAGTTGCACCTTATTTGTATGAGTAGGTTTTTGAGTTAGTCTAAACTTTGGTTTTTTTACGCTATTGTTCTATATATTACTCCATTTCGTAAAAAGTTTTACATTTTATTATTCGTTTCAATCGTCTCGCTGATTTAATTTACTCTTAAACGATATTAATAAATAAATTATCAAAATTATATAATGAAAATTTAGTGATTGAATTTTTATTATATAATTTTATTAAATTATTTACTATTATCGTTTATGAGTAATTTGTGGTCAAACTCGAAGACAGTTGACCGATCAAAGTCAAAATGTAATACTTTCTCTGAAATTGAGGGAGTATTGTATAATAACCATTTTGAATAATTTTAATTTGTTGGCATTAAAATGCACACGGCATGAAAGCTTCGGTTCCCCCATTGGTTTTTACAAATGGAACTTTGAATAGGATAACATCTATGAATATAATTCTAAATTATAGCTAAATAAAAAGAGTTTGTTACTTTTTCATACCCTGCTATGAAGTGAGTTCTCAAAATTAATCCCCATAGACTGAAAATTACGGATTAGAGACAACTAACGATAAAAAATTACATTTGAGTCCATTTTTGAGTTGACCAAACTCATTTTTCAAAATTCAATTTTAAAAATCAAACAGGCCGTAAAGTTTCTTTAAAAAGAATAAAGAATAATAAAATTGGTGGAGCAGAGGCTCTGCCATTAATTGTGGAACTTCTACTCCGCCATTAATAGAAACTCCGCCAGAAAGTTTCCAATTTAATTTTTTTAATAATAATTTAAAATTATATAAAGTCTAATGTTCTCTTTTTTTTTTTTACCAATGAAACTAACCAGCTTGCTTTCACCTGAAACTAATCAAATTAACATTGGAACTAATACATAATGTTGAATATAACACACATGTCGATTATGATGTTAGTTTCAACTGAAACTAACACATTTGGTGCTGACACTAACACATTTTGTGCTGAAACTAATGAACTAACACCGGTGATGCTGAAACTAATGAAACTAACATTATTGATGGAGCCCTGCTCCGCCAAGGTCTCCTCCATAAAGCCTCAAATTTGATTTTTTTAAAATAATAATTTAAAATTATATAAAGTCTAATTTTTGTTTTTTTACTTAAGGCCTGTTTGTTTTAATCTTTTGGTGAGTACAAAAAAGGGATTTTGGACCAAAACGCAATTGTTAATCTATTAGGTTAATTATGTAATTAGAGACGTTAATAGGGTAGTAAAAAGATATCTCCCCGAATAAAAATATAGTGGATCAAAAATTCTTTTGTTGAATTTCGATTTAGTTTGTTGTATCATATTGTTGTCATTGGTCACATAGTAATTTTTTTGGAGTTTATGTCGAGAATTGCTCTTGTATTTAAAGGATAAGATACATACATTTGTCAATATAATGCTATACGGAGTATGCTATTAACTTTGTAAATCGAAACTGATTAATAAACAAATTTAGGCTTGTAGAATAAATGAATTATTTTGATAGCTAATATATGTTTTTATTTTTCTAATTAACAAAATATTCTAATGTTATTACTATGGAAGAAAATTGTTTTAAATATGTATAAAGTTATGACAATGGAGTATTATGTGTTCTCGAATAAAGTGGATTTCATTCCAACAAACGAAGTGTTACATAATCCCAAATTGTGGGCTAGTTTATTAGTATGGATTTCATTCATCATCTAAACTACAAAAGATACATGTGAGGGAAAGAAGAGAGCATGTTAGCACGGCAAAACATTAAGGCCCTCACTATCCATGCCAATATCTTTGGCTAATAGATGTGCTAACTGCAGACTTCAATTTAAATGGTATCAACATTTATTTTAATGAATAGGATTTACCTAAAATAGAGAGATTATGCATCAATCTCTTTGATGAGCACACAAAATTAATGGAGTAACATATCAAAATTGATACTTGCCTTCTATGCAATTTTTTTGTAATATTTTGATGAAATAAATCGAAATAAAGGCAAGAAATTCTGTCATTGATTTGGAGCAAATGTTCTTTACAAAAGTTTAAGAATAAAAACTGGGCTTTTAATAATATATAGATTTGAAACGGTAAGTTAGTTTCGGATGAGGCTAGTGCCACCTTTAATTTTATTATCATTTATTTAATTAACATTTTTTCTACCCATGATATACTTTTCTGTGACGGATAGTTCTTCCGTATCTGATATATTTAATTGAGCACGATTAATTTATCTGTGAGTGTTTATCACTGGCAAAAACTTCTCTGTCACCGAATATAATCCCTCTCGGATGCAGGGTCCCTAATAATTGATTTTCTTGTAGTGGCTAAAATACAGCTAATTCCATGAAATTCCACGAGAACCAATTAATCTGGTGAGGTTTAGACTCATGCTTTACATAATATATGGATGGATGGATAACGTCTAGTCAAACTCTTTTAGTTCAACCAACATACACTTTTGTTCACATAATTACAATTTACCACACAAGGGATATAATAACGTACCCGTTTCTTTAATATATTAAATCATTTTCACAAAACCAAAAAAATATTATCATTTGTACTTTCTCCGTCCCGAAACAATGTTTCCAGTTTGCCAACTTACATTATTTTATTAAAAATATTCAAAAAGTAAGGATAATAATACCTCCACTCCATTGCAAATGAGTTATAACCAACTTATTCCATGATAAGTCCATAATAATTACACAAATAAGGAAGTAATTGAGAGTAGTAGATGCGTAGGTGAATTTTCCATAGAACCCAAAGTTAAATAGAGACATACATTAGTTCGTCCATGTGAAGATTAGTTAAGCATCTGATCACCGATGACGATAATAATGTTGAACCAATCACTACACCTTGTTCTATGGTATTGGATAGTGAATTCTATATCAGATAAGGATACCAACTAAAGTATACCACACAAAAATGCAAATAGTATTAAATAATCATAAATTCTAAATTTAATTCAAAACGATTCTTAATTAATTGTCTTCAATTTTTCATAATTAATTGTCTTCAAATTATTTTATAAATTCAAATCGAAATATACGAGTTGTACTCATGTACCTAAGCCAAGCACCTCATAAACAAGAGTGATTTTTAATTTCATTTTGATCATTTCACCTATCTAGCTTACGAAATACATCTAATAATGTGTTCCGATTTTCAAACCAAGCATCAAAGTGTGTTTTGTGATACGCTTCAAAACACATCTAAGAAATGCTATCAAGCGGTGTGTTTTTTGTTCAATATAAGCCAAAATACACACTGAAACATGTTTGGGCTTTACATGTGTATTTTGACCCATACAAACACACTTCCTTACCAATCAATATCTAAGTTATTTAGAGACCGTCTGTCATGAGATATATAAATAAGAAACCATTACTATTATGTACCCATGTTACGTGTCCTTAGAGTCGAAAGACTATTCAGTCAAAGATGCAAACGTGTAATCATAGAAAGTAGAAACCATGTGGAACCATCCAAATAGCAGCCAATTCAAACAAAGTCAGTCCCAATCTTCCTTGCTCATCAAGGTGATATTTGATGTATGGAATTCCCAATTAATCACTATATATACCACCCATCATAACTACTAATCCCTCACTCCAACATTTTCTCAGCTTAATCAAAGCTCTTAGCTTCATCATCATACCATCAAAAAGCTCATTTTTCATACACTTATTTGCACCAAGAATTGAACTAAAACACCACCAAGGAACTAAATACTTGCTGATCATGGCTTTCTTTTCAAATTTATTTAGTTGTTTGCCTCATGCCTCCTCGTGTGTCTGATTCAAGCAAACACAACTCCAGTTCTTCACCTTCGAAGAAGCTAAAGAGTAAAGAAAAATCAATTCGCGCTCCAATTCCAGTTTCTTACTTCCCTTTGAACTCACAAATGTCGCGCTTATAGGATCATGGACTTGCTACCAAGATTGTACTATGAGTTTTGCTCTCATAATTTTTTTTTTTATTCTAATGTGTAAATCTTCATTTTAATTGTTATTTGAGATGTTAAAACAAATTAGATGTTGTAAATTGTTGATTTGACATGTAATTGGTGTTGCTTTGGATAATAAGAAGCTTATATTTGTTTTTTGTTATCGTGGATCAGAGATGTGGTTGCGATATAAACTCACTTTTTATAGAACTTATATCTTATAAACTTAATAAGTTGCAAAACATTGAAACAAAACATTCTTAAGAATTAATATTATTTATCACATAAAAATTAACCATTATATAACAAATTTAATAATGTTACAGAACATTGAAAATCACAAAAATAATAGAAATATACAATAACCTTAACTAATTAATCTCACAAAAACCATAACCATTTCAACGAAAATCTTAATCACTTGCATAAATGTTGTACATGTAAATAACTCTATCTCATATAAATGTTGTACATGTAAAGAACCTTAATCCATTTCCAAAACAACCTTAACAAACAAGAAAGAGTAACATTACCAAAAGGAAATGCAATGCGTATATAAACACCTAGCATATCACTACAAAAACCTTACCCATTAAACAAAGAAGCCTCAACAATTTTTGTTTTTTTTTTATAATTTTAAATAATATTTCGAGAAAGAGCTGATGTACGTTGACCTGTAACAAAAAATGCCACCTAAGCATATATATTCCTGCAAAATTGGACCGTCCATGCAAATATTTACAAATTTTGGACTAAAATCACAAGGACAAATGGTGTGTGTTTGTGGCAACCTGTCATTAAATTGACTAGTTATGTCATTCTCCTAACTTACCGATTTGGCCTTAAAATACGTTTCTTATTAATAAAGGTTATATATGCAATTTTATAACATTAAAAATTATTTGTACACATATTATTTCTTAAAAAAAATAATTATATTATAAGGGTATTATAGGCAAATTGTATTTTATGAGAATTTTTAATTATTAAAAAATAAATTCAAATCAATCCTACCCAAAATTATTGGAAAAATGACTTCGAACCAAAGTTGATGGATCAGATTTAATTCAATGCCACGTGGCAAGTATCTAACGAAGACATGCGTTCAAATCGGTACAAAGTCGGCCAGAAAATATAAAAGCCCAACTATCCTGGGCAGAGATGTTCCTGACGAAATTTCAAACTGCAACGATTTAGTTATACTGAATCTGTCAGGAAACAAATTATCTGGTAAAATCCCGAATGCAATAGGATGCCTTATGAGTCTTCAATCACTTATATTGAACGATAATAATTTTTTGAGAGATGTCCCGGAGTCTCTGGCAGGGATGAACAACTTGTCCTTGCTGGATTTAAGCAGGAACAGATTCGAGGGAGATGTTCAACAAGTTTTTGGGCGTCTCAATCAGGTGCAGCACCTCCTTTTGAGTGGGAATTCATATCGTGGAGGACTAAATTCGTCGGGGATACATAATTTACAACGTATCTCTCGCTTGGATGTAGGCGAAAACAATTTCACCGGTATGCTACCAGTCGAATTTTCTGAAATGTCAAGCTTAAAGATAATGATTTTGTCGAACAATCTGTTTACTGGAAACATACCTCATGAGTATTGAAATCTTGCAGCTCTCCAAGTTCTTGATCTTTCATCCAATAAGCTGAGTGGATCAATACCACCAAGTTTCAGAACTTTGAACTCGATTTTATGGTTAATGCTAGCAGACAATTCACTTACAGGCGAAACGAAATCCCTTCACAACTAGGGAACTGCAGCACCCTTTTGTGGTTAAACCTCGCAAACAACCAACTTTCGGGTCCCATTCCTACTGAACTTTTCGACATTGGCAGAGACGCAGGACATGTATCCTTGTCCAATCGAATAGATCCAAGTCCAACTGCCACTCATTATGGAAACTGCAGGACTCTTCTGAGATGGATCCCAGATGAGGCCTTCTACGTTCAGTTCGCCTTCTTTCCCCAATATTGCAAGATTTAACAACTGCCAACTGTGAGGAGGGTGGAGTTTGTTGCTAAAAGGACATTTTTCAGTAGACGGCTACGGGTATATTCAACTTCGTGGAAACAAACTGTCTGGTGAGCTTACTCCTAGAACCAGTAAAATGCAAAATCTTGGTATGATACACCTTGATGAAAACAGTTTCTATGGCGAACTTCCTCTAGAGATCGGAGAGCTGCCACTTTCCATCTTAAGCATATCAAAGAACATGTTTACAGGCGAGATACCTAGAGAGTTTGGCAAGCTGGAAGTGTTACGAAGCCTTGATCTGTCCTACAACAACTTCTCAGGCTCGATACCTAAAGAGATTGGGGAGCTGAAAGTGTTACGAAGCCTCAATTTGTCCTTCAACAATTTCTCAGGGAACATCCCTGACAGCATCTGGAGTGTATACAACCTGAACGTCTCCTACAACCGGTACATATCTGGCACACTACCCTCTGAAGAAGCACATTCGGCTTCATCATATCTCGGTGATCCATTATTGATAAATCCAGTCTCTAGGGAAAACAGAAGTAGAAATAGTACTCCAGTACTGTACGGAAGAGGTGAGGGGAAGATGCAACTTGCAAGGGATGCTAGGTGATTTCCTTATCGCGTTCGTCGCGTCTTATCCAGTATTCTTTGCTCTTTCTTTCCTGTTTTCTTTGTTTAGACGGTTAGACCTAGCACAATGAACTTTCTGGCGATCCAGCAAGTGCGAAGCAGAACAAGGAGAGGAACATTAACTTAAACTTATGGTAGAAGCTGATTTAAACTCTAAGTTAGTTCAGAACTCCACTTTTGAGTTGAATGTTTTACCAGTTCAATAAGCTTTGTGAAAAGGAATTGTAGTATAGTACTTTTCCCATTCATAGATGGAATAAAACTGTAAAACTTTATTCGAGTTCGAGTTTTGTAGATAATACGAAGTGAAAGTGCAAGTTCTGAGCATTCATTAATTCAACATTGATCTGTATGCACTTTTATTTTATCTTGAGTCTTTTTTTGGCCTTCATTCACTGACTTAACTTGGTTCAACGTTTTTAGTTGAATGATTTTGTTATAGGAATATATTTAATTGGAAGAAGCATCAAGTTTAGAAAAGACCTTAATAGCATTAACTTACACTCGTGGTAGAAGTTGATGTGAACTTTCACATACAGCAACATGGCTCCTCCTAATTTAGTTCAGAACTCCACCACTTTTGAGTTCAATGTATTGCTAGTCCATTAATCTTTCTGAAAAGGAATACACAAGACAATTTAATAGAAGTCCGAATTTGTAGATAAGACGGGGTATTGTAGAAATACAATTCTCCGCATAAAACAATTTTAAAAAATGTTTATATTGACACACAGCCAATCACATTGTTTTCCTTGGTCACCAAGCTGATGAATAGATAGGAGACAAACAACTTCAGCCAATAATTCACTATAAATAGAACCATCACAAAGTAGTAATTTTCATTCCAAATACAGTACTTCATAGCATATCATACCAACAGAAGTTTGTCATTTTTCTTACATAGTACACACTACTTTAAGCTCCAGACGATGGCTTTCTTTTCATATTTTTCAGCTGTTTTACATCCTCATCCACACGAGTATCCGATTTAATCAAGCAAAACTCGAATTCATCGTCATCTTCAAAGAAACCAAAGAGCAAGGAAAGGAAAGCGTTCCCATTCCAGTTTCTTATTTCCCAATAAATTCTCAAATGTCACGCTTATAGTTCTTCTTGATACTTTGAGTGGTTTCAAGTCTTGTGACCTGATGTATGTAAATTGGCGCGAGTAATGATAGGATGAACTACTAAGTTCACATGTAAAATTTTTACCGTTTTCCTTGACACTTGCTTGTGTAATCACTATGCGTTCTAGCTAGTATTTGAAGTTTTTTTCCTAAGTATATAGCAACAATGTATTCTACTACAACATATATAGAAATATAGTAGTATCATAGAACGATTATAAAGTTTATATCTATAATGAAGATTCTAACCAAGTAAAATCGACCGAGTCCATAGAACTAACTCATTCAAAGCATACTGAAAGTGTTAGTCAAATTAAGCCAGGGGCGGAGCTGTGTTGATGTTGGGACTTTCTTCTTTAAAAAAAAAAAATTATAGTGTAATTTTCGCACTATTTCGGCATTTCGCCCTACCTTTTTAGTGTGAAAGTTTATATTTCTTTCTTATAATACACATGTATAGTTGATTTTTCGGTACGAATGTCAATATTTGTGTATTTTTTTCATTATATTTGTTTTATTTTATCTATAGTTGAATATTTTAAGATGCGCTACTAATGATATATTATTCGGCTCATCGTGAATTAACCATATGAGTAAAGCTAATTTCCTTGCCAAGGAAGATTGAGAGAGGCTTCCGGCCAAGTCAAGAAAGTGACGGAAATGAACAAATTAATAATTAATTAATTATCTACCTATTGGAGGTGCGACTACCCATATACTCCCGACTAATATAAACATGTACTCCCTCGATTCATTGAGAAATTAATGAACATTTTGATGTTTCATAAAAGATTTTCATGTACTATGCTTTATCAATCAAATCTCTTACAGGCTGCGACAAAATTTTAATTGAGACCATTGGGTGTAATTAATGATTAATAACTAATTGAGTTGTGAAAATATTTATATGATATGGTTAAAATTTTATAGGGTTTTGAAAAAAATAGAAGAAGTTAATCGAGTGAAATTCACTTAAATTTTGAAAAGTGTTTGGATCAATTATAATAACGACCTAAATAGAAAGGTTTTGCATAACTCAATCACCCTCTTACTTTTGGCAATCTACGGGCTGTTTATTATAGCACTAAGACGTAAAAAACTAAGTTAAAAAAATTTCAAGCATTTGGCATGAAACTATAAATCAGACATTTTAACTCAATTTTACTCCACTTAACAATTATCCTTCTCTTTTCACCATACTATTTATCTCTCCTTACTTTTTTCAATCATACTATAAATCATAAACCAATCAAATAACCTTAAAAAAAAAATCAAATCTATCACTTCTTTCTTACACACATGACACATCAATTCTATCCTACACACCCTATATAACAACCCTATAAACCTATACAATTTTAACTCTATTCCAAACACCATTTTATATAAAACATTTTCAACTCAGTTACTATTTATTAACTAAAATTTTTCATTTAAATCACATTTTAACTCTATACAAAACAGTCAGCTATATTTTATTGGCTAACATCGACCATTCTTTAACTCATTACTTATCATTCTTAAACATTGTACCTGAAAAATGTAAAACTTTAGGAATTGATGAAGTGTTTATTTTATTGGCTAACACATAGAAAATATTATTTTCACATCATTAATATTACTAGTTCTCAAAACAATCATCGTTACAGCTGGAGGTCAGGTACTGATCATAACGTGGGTTTGTTAGACCATGGTCTTACCCCCAATGGTATCACCCTCTCATTGTAGCAGTGAGACCTACAGTGTGGAGCCCACTGCTACAGTGAGAGGGTGAGACCACTGGGTAAGACCATGGTCGAATTTTTCCATAACGTGATTCTTTTAGAATAGTGTTTATTTCTCCAAAAACTTGTATTTCTTTAAATTGAGTATAAATTTATCAATTTGTTAATATTGATTGGAGATGTGAACATAAACTCTAAAATTCAATTTGTATCTTAAAAAAAAAAAACCTACACTTTGTTTAGTTGATCACCACTTATTTATTACCATCGGTTATAAATTTACTCTGTTTCGGACTTGGGTCGGTCTTTGGTTGCAATTTTGAATAAGGTGGAGTAAAATTATAATCCATGTATCATAATTTAAAGTTATTCCTTATTTTGCCCCTTCCACATTAGGTTTCATTTATTTTTGGAAATACATCCATAAAAATTCAGAGTTAAATGTGTTAGATGAATAGTTAGGAAGTTTTTCGATACGTGCACAAGTAATGACAAATCATGCAAGAAAGTATATGTGTTGATACAATGGTAATATCATATCAAATTATCACCCATGCCAGAGATCAATCATGAGTACCCACACATTGGAAAAATTTTTAAATTTTTTTTTTTTTTTTTTTTTTTTTTTTTTTTTTTTTTTTTGAAAATAAGAAACCATTACTATTATGTACCCATGTTACGTGTCCTTAGAGTCGAAAGACTATTCAGTCAAAGATGCAAACGTGTAATCATAGAAAGTAGAAACCATGTGGAACCATCCAAATAGCAGCCAATTCAAACAAAGTCAGTCCCAATCTTCCTTGCTCATCAAGGTGATATTTGATGTATGGAATTCCCAATTAATCACTATATATACCACCCATCATAACTACTAATCCCTCACTCCAACATTTTCTCAGCTTAATCAAAGCTCTTAGCTTCATCATCATACCATCAAAAAGCTCATTTTTCATACACTTATTTGCACCAAGAATTGAACTAAAACACCACCAAGGAACTAAATACTTGCTGATCATGGCTTTCTTTTCAAATTTATTTAGTTGCTTGCCGTCGCCTCCTCGTGTCTCGATTCAAGCAAACACAACTCCAGTTCTTCACCTTCAAGAAGCTAAAGAGTAAAGAAAAATCAATTCAGCTCCAATTCCAGCTTACTTCCCTTTGAACTCACAAATGTCGCGCTTATAGGATCATGGACTTGCTACCAAGATTGTACTATGAGTTTTGCTCTCATAATTTTTTTTTTTATTCTAATGTGTAAATCTTCATTTTAATTGTTATTTGAGATGTTAAAACAAATTAGATGTTGTAAATTGTTGATTTGACAGGTAATTGGTGTTGCTTTGGATAATAAGAAGCTTATATTTGTTTTTTGTTATCGTGGATCGTAGATGTGGTTATATATAAACTCACTTTTTATAGAACTTATATCTTATAAACTTAATAAGTTGCAAAACATTGAAACAAAACATTCTTAAGAATTAATATTATTTATCACATAAAAATTAACCATTATATAACAAATTTAATAATGTTACAGAACATTGAAAATCACAAAAATAATAGAAATATACAATAACCTTAACTAATTAATCTCACAAAAACCATAACCATTTCAACGAAAATCTTAATCACTTGCATAAATGTTGTACATGTAAATAACTCTATCTCATATAAATGTTGTACATGTAAAGAACCTTAATCCATTTCCAAAACAACCTTAACAAACAAGAAAGAGTAACATTACCAAAAGGAAATGCAATGCGTATATAAACACCTAGCATATCACTACAAAAACCTTACCCATTAAACAAAGAAGCCTCAACAATTTTTGTTTTTTTTTTATAATTTTAAATAATATTTCGAGTCGAAAGAGCTGATGTGTACGTTGACCCAGAACAAAAAATGCCACCTAAGCATATATATTCCTGCAAAATTGGACCGTCCATGCAAATATTTATAAATTTTGGACTAAAAATCACAAGGCAGGACAAATGGTGTGTGTTTGTGGCAACCCTGTCATTAAATTGGACTAGTTATGTCATTCTCCCTAACTTACTGATTTGGCCCCGAAAAATACGTTTCTTATTAATAAAGGTTATATATGCAATTTTATAACATTAAAAATTATTTGTACACATATTATTTCTTAAAAAAAATAATTATATTATAAGGGTATTATAGGCAAATTGTATTTTATGAGAATTTTAATTATTAAAAAATAAATTCAAATCAATCCTACCCAAAATTATTGGAAAAATGACTTCGAACCAAAGTTGATGGATCAGATTCAATTCAATGCCACGTGGCAAGTATCTAACGAAGACATGCATTCAAATCGGTACAAAGTCGGCCAGAAAATATAAAAGCCCAACTATCATGGGCAGAGTTTATGGACATAAATGGAGCTTTGAGTATTTTTTGTATCCTCTAACTTAATTATGACAAACTCATATTATGTTTTTTTTTCTTTAAAAAATAGTTCCTTTATTCACACTGTCAAAAATACTATACATCTCAGCATGATCTGGTAGGTGAACAACCTGCCTAGTTGTTCCCTCCGATAGTTCTTTATATAAACATGCGCTAAGCCATTCAAGGCCGAAGACCACACCTTAGTTATAATTAATCATACGTACATGGTACATGAGTTTGGAGTGGGGGAACTACTTTAAGCCGAAAACGGGAACTAGCTACACGTGCGAGAAGGTATGCTGCCAAGTTAGCTTCCCGGTAGATAACTTGGAGTTTCAGATCCACAAAATTTTGAGCCAAATGACGAATATCAAGCACTAGTGCATTCGTCGTTCGAAACGGTGCCAAATCCCTGCATAAACAATGAAACACATAAACAGAATCAGCACGTTTTAGTAAATGTAAAATATGCAAAGACACATCAAATTGTAACGAATGGCCCAAAGTTCGGAATGTATTGTTATCCGATATGTCAATAGTGTCTAATTTTCCCCAAGGAGCTTGGATAAAACCACTCTGTGTAGTACCAAAAAATGCAACCAAGTCCACTATGTCCAGATGAATCTAGAGTTAAAATATTTACTAGCTATTCAGTCAAACAAGCAAGCAACTCTTAATTAATTATAGAAACAATGTGGAACCATCCTGACAGCCAAGTCAAATAAAGGTTGATGTTGTTACACAACCAATCCCATGCTCTTCCTTGCTCATCAAGATGATAATATTGGAAAATTGTTCCCTACACTATACCTGAATACCTGATAATCTACAACTAATCAGCCATCATAACTACTAATCCTTCACTCCAAAATTTTCTCAGCTTTATCAAGCACTTAGCATCATCAACACTCCCATAAAAAAAGAGCACATTTTTCATACAGAAACACCACCAAATACTTGCCGATTGATGGCTTTCTTTTCAAATTTCTTTAGCTGCTTCGCATCTCCTCGCGTATCTGATTCAAGCAGAAACAACTCCAGTTCTTTGCCTTCCAAGATATCAAAGAGTAAAGAAAAATCAGCTCGAGCACCAATTCCAGTTTCTTACTTCCCTCTGAACTCACAAATGTCGCGCTTATAGTTCTTGATCAATGGACTTGCTTCCAAGATTGTATGAGCTTTGCTCTTGAATGTACTGTAGCTACAGGGGAATATTAAGCTTTCTTTTACGCAGTATTTCGCCCTAATATTCTTTGCCATTAGAGTCGTGATGTTAGCAATTAGTTATATGTACTGCAATGTACACATGGAAAAGAGATTATGTAATAAAATAATTACTTGGATGATATACATGTTTACACAGGTGGCGGAATATACATAGTAAAGAATAAATGAATGAAAAAGAATATGAATCATTTCTCTCGAAAGAACTTGAGCTTTGCCTGCTGCCAAATAGCCTCAATCTTTCATCAGTCTGGAAACTGAACTCTTATCTTCAAAACCGCCTTCTCCAGCCAAAATGCGACTTCTTAACTTCTAAGATGTCCTGAATGCTGAAACATGAGGCACCATTTCACTCTTCTAGCAACTTTCTGCCAAATATCACAACTCATTTAACATAATATGTAGTTGCTTGTTCCACGAATAGTCAATCGATCTATACTTGTAGTCGGGTAGGAATAGGATGATCTGTAATTGTGTTATTGCACATGCACTCAGGTACAGGATACTTCGTTACATCCCTTCCTGCTTTATTAGTCCTTAACTCGGGCTGCCCCATGGACTCTTGGTGCAAGTCAAGTATGATCTTATTGAACTCAGACTCGGGAAGAGATGAATCCATAAAATACGGGAGCATCTGTCTTTTGTTAGGAATGATAGTCTTTTTGTGACCGCCATAGGCCCTGTGACCCTGTTTCAAACAACAATACCTTTCTTATTAATATACCGAACTTAGCTTGGGTCATTCTGGATCAAAAGAGTTCATTTTTGGACACTTATCTAGTTGTGAATGAATATGGATACATGAGAAAGAAGAAAGAAGAAAGATTAAATACCTGGATTGCATGGCCCATATTTCCACCATGAGACGCCATGAATACGTCACTTCTCTCAGATACTATATAATCAATAGCAGCCATAAGTGAAGCCTTCTTCGAGAATGTCTCGAGCTCTCCTGGTAATGCAAGGTCCTCCTTGTTGTAGAAATGAGGAAATTCTCTTATCAATGGAAGCAAGGCTTCTTTTCCACCCAATGGGATTCCTCCCGCCCAATAAATCCTTGCACTTTTGGGTGCTCCCAATGCTTTGAGCAACCTGGATACACATTTCATACTAGTTCAGAAACTATAGTACATAGAATTTATAGTTAACACCGGTTATTTGTTTGTTGAGATGCCGAAGGATCATTATTTTCTAATTAAATATCCTATACCCCATATTATGTCCTACTAATGATTATTGGAATCTAATTTCTTCAACAACTTAAAAGCTCACCTTGCAACTTCCAAGGCATTCAAGGGGCAAAGACCAGCAAGTTTCCTGTCATGGTAGGTCATATTGGACCGGGAAGTCAAGAGCTCTGGACGTGTCTTTCTCTCATTATGGATCATCTCATCATAATTGGGAGTCAGACCAGGAAGACATCCTGTCCTTACCCATACATCCTTTTCCATCCTGAGATGAAGGGCAAGATAAGGTCCCTTGCTACTCATTCTCTCAGACAGCCTGTTCCCAAGTTCGTTGATACGTGGGGCAAACTTCAGAGCATGAAACGCAACCTGCAAGTACAAATGTATTAGACTAAGCAATAGGCCGAATCAATATTTGTAGTGCTCAAAGAATTTGTTGCATTGTTATACAAATACAATGCAACACGAAGAAATTCATTGTAATAGTATACATACAATGGATAAACGAAAGATTGTCAAAGGTTTGCAGGACAATAACAAGAATACAACAGAAATAAGGTGTCAAATATACCTTGCAGCGAAGCTTTTGAAGATCAGAAGGAAGATCCTTAGATAGCCTCGAGTCAAGACCACGCACTAGCAATACACCATCTCTTCTCATCTGCAGGACGAAAAGTAGCATGAGCAAGACTGTCACAAAAAAATACTAGAGCTAGACAAGTTACATGATGGACGAAACGCAATTTCACCATCATACCAGCTTGAGGTAACGTGAGCGAATCCACTCAGGGGAAACATGAAGGGGAGTCCTCTTCTCCTCTACCGGCCTAGTCATCAAATGGGTCGATGGAAGTGATGAAACTATCCGTACATCATTCGCTAAGACATTCTTGAAATGCTCCAAATCGAATATATCAGCAAACTCACTGCACCAATCACAAGGGAACAGAACAACTTTCACAATTCATTCAACCATTTTCTACTCTACAAATTTTCATTAAAGGAACTCGTCAGAACCAGAGTTTCATCATAACTGTATCACAAACATACCTAAACTAACAACACAGTCAAGAAACATAACTGAACCAGATATAATTCAAGTCCAAAAAAGAGCATCTTCATAAGAATTCAAGAAATGCTAAAAGAGAAGAGAACAAACCTCTCATCACCCCAAATAACATTAACTTGCAAAATAGGCACAACAAGAGCAGCACCAAGAATCCTAGCAATAACCACAGCATCAACAATCTGATTCCTCTGCTGATTCATTCCACCAGAAACCACCACCATCAGATAATTAGTCCTACCCTTGTTCATATTCCCAATCTCACTCCTATACTTCCCACTGAAATCCAAACACTGTCTATACCCTAACCCATCAGGCTGCTTCCAAAACTCTTCCTTTTCACCATTTCGATCAACATTCAGCTGAGTACTCAACAACCCACCTGAAATCTTTGTCTTTTGTTCCGAAAGAGAACATGGGTTTTGCGTGAAAGGCACTAAATTGAACCATAGCTTCAACATCCACAAGAAACCCAGTACCAATACCAATAAGAGTAGAAACCTAGGGCTCCTGGCCAAAAGTCTGAAATTTGAGGAATGGTGCTGCTTTTTCTTGGGGGGAAGTAGCAGGGAGTCTAATGAAGCTTGTGAGAAGGAGTCGAGAACTGCAGATGGATCTGAAACACATCTCTGGTGATGGGTTTTCTTGTTGCTCTTTGAAACTGCCATTATTATCTCATTCAAGAAACATACAGAAAATTGAAATCCAAGTACTGCAAGAAATCTGAAACACTAGATGAATTGAATTGAAGAATAAATGTTATTGATTGGTTTGAGGATTGGGTTTAGGGAGAAGAAGTAGTAAATGATGAATCAATGCGCGTTGAGATTTGTTTATTACAGAGAGTGGGTAGTTTAAGCTAATGAAATGAGAGTCAGAGAAGGTGGCTCAATGTCGGAGATTAAGATTTTAGTGAGGGTTACGAGGAAAGTATGTCTTTGTGGTATTTATAGTGATTCTTGCATGTGATTTTAATTCTAAACTTTGTAATTATCTAGCAAGTGGATTCAGGTTTAGAATGAATGACAAGGATGTTTATTAAAGTTCTCTTTTTCTTTTTAATTATTAATTTGTGTAATACATGGATTAAAATTTTACTCCTCCGGTCACAACCTTCCTAAGTAAAATTTTTTTAAATTTAGACAAGTAAATTATACTGAAAAAGTATAAAACAAAGTTATATTAATAAAATATATTTAATTTATTTTCATAATATAATTTTACTATATTTTTTATTAAGTAGTTTCAAGAATTTACTATCAAATTAGAAAAAAATGTCTCCTAAAAAAGCTTGTAAAAGACCGAGTAAGTCCTATGTTTTAAAAAAGGAGCAGGAGGTTGGTAATTCTCCAAAAAAAGGTTCAATGGACTTTCAATCTTGATAGAAATGTATGACGTCATTTAATATATATATATATATATATATATATATATATATATATATATATATAAAATGACCAACAAAATGAATAACTAATAAATAGAACAAATATGAATTTTATGTTTGATTTGCATTATAAAGTCAGAACCAAATGAAAACTCAAAATATACATAACAATTAACTAAGACTCAATGGAAGGATTTTAAGGTTTTTTAAAAAATGTCTTTAATTTAAAAAAAAAGTTCTGCATCTCACGATTGAAGAAAAAAAGATCTAGCCTTTTTTTTTTCTTTGTACTGTATTTTTATTCTTGGTATATAAATTAAATATATTTTATTTAATACTTTTCTTCCTAAATTCATGCGTGGACGTTTAATCAAAAAAAACATGACCGGTTTCGGACCGAGTTTGTCGGTTTTGGGGCAGCGACTTAAGGCCGGTTTTTTAGCCCTATTTGGGCCGTTCAATACCGGTTTAGCGGTCCGACCGGCCCCGAATTTTAAAACATAGAGTAAGTCTCCTGAGAGACAGTCTTTAAATAATTTATATAGAGACGGACCTATATTGTCAAGAAAATCATCGATATTATTAATCAAAACACGTATGTTCTCAATATTGGAGTTTTTTCATATTACAATAAGACTTATTTCGTTAACAATATAGACATTTTGATTAATAATATTGATGGTTTTATTTATAACATAGATCATCTCTAAATAAGTTATCTAAATATCGTCTCTCTTGAGAGTTTGATACTTTGTGTTATTTCATTTGCGTTGATCCTTGATTCCTTTCGTTCTTCCACACGTTTAGTTATCTTTTTGTTCGGTTTATCCAATATGTCACTCCCGATCAGGTGTAAAATTAATGTTTGATGTAGCTGTTAATTGAGAAAAGATCACATTTCAATGATACATCATTTTGAAAGTTGAAGTGTCTGGATTCGAAAGTTATTTTTCAAAAAAGACACAGCTATGATACAATAAACGTACATCAAAATCTATTAATGTTCATTTTATCTACATGGGTGTCTCCAGCCTGTTATCGGTTTTTTCATTATATCTACTCACTTTTCATTTATCAAATCAAAACATGTTTTTTTTGTTATTTTTTATAATTTTTACTCGTCTATCATTCGCCAAATGCCTTTTAGTATATTCACTTTCAAACATTTCAAAACTTAATTATCAATCTAACAAAAACAATATTGATATCTCAATGTAACCCGCTCTAGGTATAATAATTTTTCTCTATGTCATATAATGTCTAATGATACTTTTTAATGTGTGATAAACAACTATACTATTAAATGTACTGTATATAAAATATCATGTGCAAGTTACTGCATCATGATTTAATATAGACTAGACGGGCACAATGTACAACTCATTAGAAAAACCAAAAGATAATAGAAAAACAAATAAAACCATTGTTTCTTCAGCACACACAAGCATTTATGTAACACTACGTGTTTAACCAAGTTTATATAATAAAAGAATTTGCAACAGGAGGAAAGCGGAAAAGATTAAAAATGACAAATTAAATGAAATGGAGAAAATCATGTAATTAGGACTCAGAGGCATGCATTTATTATTTAAAGAGTAACACATGTACATTGTACGCACCAAATTACAACTGAATTAGTAAGATGAACGGATGAGATTTACGAGATTAATATATTACTTTGAATTTGAATATATGTTTGCCTTTAAACTTTGGGCAAATTTCATATGGATTCCCTACAAAAGTACCTTATTACACATTAGTCCCCGAAATTTGAACAATAACAGATTGGTCAATTTTTCACTTTCTAAGTTCACCTTCTAAAAAATAATTAAAAAAAAACTCACATCTTAATTAATTCAACTTAAACCCTTTATTTTTCAACATTATTTATTTTTTAATAGTTTTTTAAAAATATTATTTTCGAACTGTATGATTATTAATTTTTTAGTAGTAAATGATCAAACTTATGGATTGTGTTACACGGCAATTTTAAGTCTCGTATTTTTAAATTTTTATGTTTTTAAAAGAAAAGTTATGTGGACAGTGATAATAATGTTTATTTTAAGAAAAAGACATGATTATTCTCTATTTGAGTTTAACCAATTATTGGTTAATCTTTTAAACTAAAATAAAGTAAATTATCAGTAAAAAAAAGAATAGCCAATAATTTCTTAATTTTGTATTATTACATTAATTTTACAACTAAAATAATAATTTTTTTATTTTAATATCAGCTACCAATTATTTTATAACTTCATTTTACTTTGAGTACATGAAGGGTTATAAAGTACAGTTTCAAAGAGTGCATAAGGTTAAAATATAACTAACTGAATGTATTAGAGTTTACTAAACAGTTACTCGATAAGTGGTTCAAGTTTTTTAATTATCTGGCTTTATGAATTAATCCATCCAAGTTAAAGTACAAAAAAAAAAAAAAAATTTGTTCGAACGAATAATGTGTTTTTCTTTCTCATAACATAAAGAAAATAAACATCATGTCATGTTAACAAAATTACAAATTTTTTCAGGGGATTAATGTATTATTGTTCAAATATCAGAGACTTTTTTAAAATACGTATATTTTCCAGAGGGATCAGGTGTAATTTTCCCTTAAATTTTACTTGATCAGTCAAACGTAGAAGAAGAGTTGTTTGTTTTTTTGTATGTAACAACTAACAAAAGAGGTCAATTAAGGTGATGAGTATGGGAGAAGGAGCCGTGTCTAGTTGGGAAGAAACCAGCTGTTCTGGCAATTAACACTTCATACTTACATGACCTGCCATTCCATTACAGCCTGTACATGTCCCTTAACTTGTTTCACCAAACATCCATCCACCAGTCCACTAATTCCTTATTAGACTATTAGTCACATAATTATACACATAATTCTCGTGGAATACATCAATAAATACTATTGTTTTACTTTAAACGAACCTGATACGAAGAGTCTAGTAATGATTTGTATTACTAATGCTATAATTATACATTCTCCATGTATATATCATTTTCTTTTCGTTTTTGATATACTCCAATACTCCATGGCATGCATCAGGCAAGACTAGTAGACAAGCTGCAGGCACTGCTCCTACTTGGTGGATTATGAGTTGTCAATTTTAAACCACCCCATTTAGCTCACTCCCGAAATAGCTCAAATTTGAAGTTTCCAATTGTATTTGTACTACTTCGTATTTGATTGCAAGGTATGTTCCCGGACTCACGATCATCCGATACGGTTGATGTGTGTCCGGTGCTCGGACATGGCCATTTCAAGGGGAACAAAACCTTACTTGTGGAGTCTCCCATACTCATACATGTGTCCAACTACCGAGTATCCGACAACATGGACATACAAGGGAAATTGAAGAGTCTCGTAACATAGATTGCAAGCGTATAAACTATGAAGTGGGTGTATATATATTGAAACATGAACACTCCTATAATATATAGTTTTTTTTTTTAATTTTCTAGATACATAACCAAGTTAAAGAATTGCTACAGTGTTGCGTCAATAGATAAAAGTGTATCAATCAGATAGTATCGTCCGAGCACTGTCGAGTTATTTTATAGAATCACCTCTGCCAACAACGCTTTCTACGTCTACAAGGTTCGAACTCGAAACCTTAATTACGAGAATTGGAGTCCCTCACCATTCGAATCAAGTATCATTTGTAGTAAGCACAGGCAGAGTATTTCTCTTTAGAGGATACGCTTCTCTTTTAATCAAAACTATTAATTTCATTTTGTTCAACTGCTCGACGAAGATAACTTAGTCTAACTATTATACCCATTTTGGTTATTCTTTCTTACCAATATAATTTCAGTTTCATTCACGCATTAATCATCAACTAGAAACCAATTTATTTATTTTCATGAATTATTATTTGTCATATGACAAAAAAGAATGTATTATTACTACGATTTTTGGACGCCTCAATTATTGGTAGAATAGCTTGCCTTTGGACAAAGCTTATCTACAGGTTTGGGCCAAAGCATGTACAGCTAATCCATTACACAACATTCCACTTTGATCCATTCAATCATTTTCAGTTAGTTAAATTATGAACAAGAGCCTATCATTTCGAGTTATAAGGAGACTTTACAATTATTGTAGATTCTCATATTCTGTTTCCAACAATTATTAGGATTCTGAAAACAACATGCAAGATGCATGGTTTTTGTCAACCCCACCCGATTAAAATTGGACTCTCTTCTTTTTTTCCGAACGGTAAACAATTTTGTAATAGTCCGAGTAAAGTTATCTAAATATATAATAAAAGTGATGACTTATATGATCAAAGATACATGCCAAATAGGCAAAATATGGTGTGGCATGTCTCTTTGAATTTCATGCAGTTTCATTCACAAAATTAAATCAAAAAGAAAATAGTAATTCTGAGTGTCTAATTTATTTTTCAGTTAATCAGTATCATAGCTTTTATTAAATCACATATAACTTTATCTCAAAACTCCTAAAAATATTTTGAATATATATTTGGATTCTCCATGACAAACGAATCCATAGACACCAATCTTATATATTATTATTAATTAAATAAATTATTTATATATTAAAATAAAAAAAATCAATTTGTTAAATCATATCTATTGGTTGTGTAAATTTAAATTTGGAAAATAAGTCATGGAACATTTTATTCTTGACAATGCAATGCACCTTATAACTTCCACTATTTATATTTTTAGTATGTTCACTACATATATAGTTTTTATTAAATCACATATAACTTTATCTGCAAAACTCCGAAAAAATATTTTGAACATATATTTGGATTCAACACGATGAAACGAATCCATAGATACCAATTATAAATATAATTATTAATAAATATTTTATTCATTAAAATAAGATATAAATTTATTAAATGATATATATCGGTTGTGTAAATTTAAAATTTGAAAATAAACTATGGAACATTTTCATATTCAAAATGCAATGCACCTGATAACTTTCACTGTTTATTTTTAGTATTTTGACCGCATAGTATATAGTTTTTATTAAGTCCCATATGAATTTATCTGCAAAACTCCGAAAAATGTTTTAATTAATTAAATAAATTATTTATTTATTAAAATAAATATAAATTTATTAATGAAATTTATAGTTGTAGACATTTACATAAACTTATCTACAAAACTCTTAAATATATTTAAGCATATATTAGATTCATCGTGACAAGACGAATCCATAAACAACAATTTGAATACTATTATTAATTAAATAAATTATTAAATAATATAAAATAAAATATTGGAGTTTTAAAAATAGAGTATTTATTAAATATTTAATATTGTCAAAGCGTTTGTACCCGAGTGGCAAGCTGAGACACCCCGTACCCAAGAGGTCACAGGTTCGATCTCCGAAATGGGTGATTATTTTCTCCATATAGAGAATGATTGAAATGTTATTAGAGAATTTATTGATGGTAAAGTTGTCTAATACTAAATATTGTAATTGTAATATTTTATCTCAAAAAAATATATTTAATACTGCTTCATTCATTTAAAATGAAATTAATAGTTATTGAGATGTCCAATTATAATTTTGACTTTACGGTTGAGCAGAGCCCGAATATGGGCATTATTAGTGTTGTTGTTAGGGATCATGAGGGCAATGTTATTGTTTAGCGTCAAAATTTTATGTCTTATGGCTGTTGAAACTGCGAAAGGGTTGACTGCAAAATTAACATTTGAATTCGTTCAAGGTTTTGAATCCCAACATGTAGTATAATTGAAATTGATTGTTATTTGGTAATTAAATCTCTTAAATCTTTAAATTTTAGATTTGACTGTCTCACTGGTATCCGCTACATGTGACTAATCCAGCCGAGTACTGTCGGATCCTTTTTTAGGGGGCGGCTTTCCCAGCGGTGTTTTTTACATCCACAAGGCTCGAACCCGAGACCTTGCTTAAGTAAACTCAAGTCCCTTACGACTTTAGCCAACAGCTGTTGGTCTCAACAGTTTTTGTTAACTGCATACAAAAAGTATAATAAGATATCACAAAACAAGATTGTTTTGTTTGAAACATCATTTTTTTAATCAATAACTACTCAAAAAAATAAAAAGAGCATATGAGATATGAATCTTACAAGAGTCAGGGACACTATTGAGCACATACCGGACTATATCTTACTGCATTGGAATTACGTCATTTTACCTTTAAATGGGTCGGGTTCCATCCAACCCGAATTCAAACCCGTTCAAAATAATGATGTTCAGGTCCGGGTCGGTCATATACTCAAACCCGCTCCTGTAACAAGACCCAGACTACAACATTTTATGGTTAAATTAGTAAAATGTACATTTTCCCCAGGGGAGAGGAGGAGGTATGCTGGGGGTGGGTGCAAAAAAAAAAAACCACCGTAACATGTCGAATTATATTTGTAAAATAATATTATTTGTGTATGGGGGTGGGAACCACATACCACTAGGAGCGTTGGTTAACCAACCATGTTAATTGCGTTATAAACTTTTGTATTTTATTTTTGTTCGGAGGGATATAATCTTAATTTAAGAACATGTATCAGTTACTAATTAATTAACCGACCTGGTAGGAGTAGATGACCCGATATAAAATACTTCCTCCGTTCCGGACTCAACTTAATTCCCGTTGGTCGGAGCACAAGTTTCAAGAAAAGAATGAATAAAGTATGAGAGATGATAATAAACTAGGAAAGAGAGAGAATAAAGTATGAGATAGTGGGAATACAGTAGGAAATATAGTAAATAAAGTAGTAGAGATAGTATTATTATAATGATAGTGGGTATTTAAATTTTCAAATTAGGAAGGGAAAGTTGAGTTTGGGACGGACTAAAACAGAAAGTGGGAAGTTGAGTTCGGGACGGAGGGAGTATATGTTATCATCCCGCCGGTCGTCGGGTCCTGAATGGATTTGGGTTGGGTGGGATCATAGTGTTGTTTAGGTCCGGGTCGGGCATATACCCGAACTTGTTTCAAACCGAAACATTGTATGGTTAAGTTAATATAATGTATATTTTTCTGGGGGATTGTGGGTGGGTGCAAAAGACTGCCATAATATGTGAAATTTTATTCGTAAAATAATTTTTTTTTTTTTTTGTGTGGGATAAAGGACCACATACCACCCGAGGGTTGATGGGAGCCAACCCTGTAAATTGCGGGGCGGAGGGAGTATATAACAAAAGTGGTGAGTTAGGCTGTAGACGGTCTCTTGACAAGATTTGCATGCTTTCATCTCGGCCTATATCTTACTACAGTGGTATTTCGTTATTTTACTTTTAAACGGATCAGGTTCTATCTAACCCAATTCAACCCTCCTTGAAATAATGATGTTTAGGTCCGGTCTGGCATATACTCGAACCCGTTCTACATCTCTGTAACAAGACCTGATCGCGACATTTTATGATTAATTTAGTAAAAACTATTCACCCCGTCCCGCAGAACTTCATACATTTGTCATTTTTAGCCGTCCCATAGAACTTCATATATTACAAAAAAAAGGAAGCTACTCACACCCAACAAATAATAAACAATCTCAATTCTTCACTCAAATTACACACTTTGCCACTAAAAAGTACACTTTATCCCACCTTTATTATATTTTATCAATACTTTAGCTTTTCACATAAACTGCTTAGCCTAATGTATGAAGTTCTTCGACGGAGGAGTACATTTTTCCATGGTGGGGCGGATACTCTCTAGGCGAAACTCTCTTGATCTTCTCTACTTTTTGATCCATAACGTCCAAGGTGGGGTATCTGATCCTCTATAGGTGGGGAAACTCTCTTCGATCTTCTCTCTACTTTCTTGATCTCCATAACGGGTCGGGGACATATACTCTCTAGGTGGGGAACTCTCTTTGATCTTCTATCTACTTTCTTCATCCATAACGGCCTTGGGGGAGGATTGTGGGAAAAACAATTATAGCATGTGAAAATATGTTTGTTGAATAATAACTTTTGTCACCGGTAGGTGACCACATGAGACCGCGGGGTTGTTAGAAACGGGAGGGTGCGGGGGGTGGGGGATAAAAAAATAGCTCTAACATGTAAAAATTATGTTTGTGCAATAATAATTTCGTGTGTGTGGTGGGGTGACCACATACCACCACGGGTTGTTGGGAAAAAACCCTATTGACCGTGTTGTATACTTTTGTATTTTATTTTTGTTCGTTTCGAGGGATACAAATTTTTAAAAAACATGTATCTGTTACTAATTAACATGTCAGATACGGTAGGACCCCGTATAAAATATATGTTATCAACCCGTCGGGTTCTGAACGGGTTTAAGGTTGAATTCTACCCCTTTTAAAGCATATCCATCATGATGAGTCGTACTTTTAAATTTTCTATAGTTAGCATAAAAAAAGATTCAATGATATAGTATTGGATGAAGGACTACCACCGACACAACGACAAACGTTGTTTACATAAGTTTGACTATTTTATTTTCTCGACTAATTTATTTATTACATAAATTTGTCATCCCTTTTTATTTATTATTAAAATTAAACTATACCGTGGCATCGCCACGGGTAGTACTAGTAATGAGTATAAGCAATATATGTTTGAAATCTCTAGCTAGTTCTCTAGCTATGACTGGTAAGTGAATGTTAGGCATGCGACTTAAATTGATAATTGTAAACATCAACCTAATTTGAATGGTGAAAATTATGTTTGAGATAGAGTGAAGATTTTATAGGGTTCTATATAGGGTGTGTAAGGGTGATGTGATGTGTGTAATTTTTTAAAATTATTTGGTTGGTTTAAAAGTCGTTATAATAAATGAAAAAATACAAGGAGAGCAAAACAGAGAGTAGAGATAAACTAAATAATGAATAGTTGGTGGAGTAAAAACAATTAAAGTTTGCAGTAAGCAGATGGTATGACAACTCGATTAAAGTCGAAGTTCAATTGCAATCAAAAGAGTCTCGCATAGAAAATATGTGCATAATTCAAAATATTTATAATTGTGTGTGTGAGAGAGTGATGCATTTTGATGGCCCATTTTTTTTTTTTTTTTTAGGAAAAGGAAATTATATTTATAAAACTCAAATTTAAGTTTAAACAATATTTTAAAAAGGTAAAATCGAAAAACCATAGCTGTCTGACTGACATGACTTACAAATGTGCTAAAATTGTTTTTCCTCCTCCTTTCTTCTTATGACACTAACTATTGCGCCTGCTTCGTCTCAACATAATCAATTGAATTGACCCGAATCGAACTAAATTGTAGATAAAATATAACCAAGCAGAATTAAATGAATCGATCTCGAATCGAATCAATTAGTTTGCACAAAGAGAACAAATCCTTATTCGAATTTCATTCTTGGTTTAATTGAGTAAACAAGTAAAAACTTACCATAAATCCAATCACCATTCAATACCTCATTTAACACCTTACCACTTTACCCTGATCAAATTTAGAAAATATTGAAGTACATTTATATTATTGTCAAAACATATCTGCAACATATGTAATTCCATTGACCCTTCCCAAATTTGAACCATATAGTCTGGAGCAAAATGGGAAAATGTGGAAAAAATTATTAACACATGCCAAAATTATTAGAACAATTAAAATGGTAATGGTAATTTCTTGTGAATTATTAGTGACTAGTAGAGCAATTGTGGATTCTCAGTCAAAGATTATGAAGATGGAAAAACGTTATAGCTAATTTAACCTTTATTTGTAATCTTTCCTATAAATAAGGGCCCTTAGATAAGTAAATCAGCAAGAACTTACATCTTACATCATTTTCACAAGTAAAAAAATATGGTTAATTGCAACTGGGTGAACAATCTCATTGTTGTTGCATTTTTTGTTTTCGAATTATGCAACGCTATTGATTTGAAGAGTTGCAAATTCGACCAAATTTATTTGCTGGGTGACTCTCTAGGTGACACCGGAAACTTTATCCGCGAGACACCAAAGAGCGTATTCGCAAAGCTTCCTTATGGTGAATCATTCCCTGACAAGAAACCAACAGGACGATGCTCCGATGGACAACTTATCATTGATTACATTGGTAACACTTTTTCTTTATGAGATCGATCTCACATTCTTACAATCGTGCAAAAATGAATGATATGTCAACTAAACAATTTTGAAGTTATCCACACCAAATTAGAATAATTTAACTTCAAACTTCTTGCCACGGCTAAACAATGACGAGGGAGTAACTGTTTTGTTTTTAAATGAATTTGTAGCGGTGTCATCTGGTCTACCATTTGTCCCTCCGTACAAAGATCTAAGCGCGGACACTAGGCACGGTGATAACTTCGCAACTGCTGGTGCTACCGCCCTAACCGGCCAAATGCTGGCAGCCAAGAAGGTCACACCGGTATACACATGGACTTCTCTTGACGAACAATTGGGTTTCATGTTCACACATTTCAATTCTATTTGTTTAAGAGGTAAATAAAGTTTTAATTCTTTGCCTAATTTTATCATCCTTTTCCAAAGAGATTTATTTTGGTAAATGAGATTGAATTAAACGTTCATTTTTTCACTCAAGATTGCAAGGAAATACTTAAATCTGCCCTATTCTTGGTTGGTGAATTTGGCTTCAACGACTACAGTTTCGCGTTACTTCAAGGCAAGTCACTCCAAGACACAAGAAGTTTGGTTCCTGATGTGGTCTTACAGATCCAAAAGGGTGTAAGAGTAAGTTCATTCGCTTTTTAAAGTTCCATTTATTAAACCTTTCTTATTCCATACATCAACTTTATATTTTGTACTAACTCAATTGATATAATTTGTTTGATCCTGTATAGACTGTCATTGGATATGGAGCAGTCAAGATAGTTGTGCCAGGGATATTCCTCTTGGTTGTGTCCCAGTTCCTCTCACAAAATTTCCAAGCAATAAAACCGAATATGATGAATATGGTTGCTTGAAATCTCTGAACAAATTGTCAACCTATCACAACCAACAATTGGGTGCAGCAATCGCAGAGGTGCAAAAGGAGAATAACAATGTGACAATTGTCTATGGCGACTACTACAACGCTTACATTTCATTACTAACCAACGCGAAAAAATCAGGCAAGTATATTATTCGTCAAAATAAGAGTATCACATACTATTTTCGTAGTACATTATAATCACATTTGAGTTATGCAGGTTCGGATATCAAGAACATGGAACAAGCATGTTGCGGAACAGGAGGAAAGTATAATTTCACTCGAATAAAATGCGGATATAGCGGTGCTTCTATATGTGCCATTCCCGAAACGTACATCCATTGGGATGGTTTGCATTTGACTCAACGAGCTCACAAAGAGATTGCTCAATCCTTCATAGATAGTTTTGTACCAAAGCTCAAATGTGATGCTTGATTAATCAGTTAAACTTTGTATCACTTCTCTTCATTCTAGCACAAGAAACGATTAATTCTCGAAAATTTATACTTCAATTTAATTCAACAGTTTCTTCATATAGAATGAGGCTATTACTATTTATAACTATTTCATGATATTTCGTTCAGTGTACGCTTTTTTCTATAGCTCCACAACTGTTGAGACCGGAGTGAACTTTTGAAAAGGTTACGAGTCAAAGTTAATAGTTCTTTCTTATGAAACAAACCGGAGTTTTTATATGGCAAACAAGATCCGGATTTTATTAGAACTTTAGTTGTATTCCAAACGTCGACGTGAGCCCTAACCCGAGTTAGTAAACCCGAGTCAAACCAAGTAGCTGCCACGCAGAGAAAATATTGCCACCTGACTGCTCTTTAATGCTGCTACTACTCTACTGTAAACTTTCTCTGCATTTCGTTCGGAAAAAAATCAGTTTCAGTTGTGAAATCCTAAGAATCACAATCAGAGCTCAGCAATTTTGAGCTCAAATAAGTTTCGTGCTTCTTTCGTCTGCTACTGCTAGCTATGGATTACGGTCCGTTTGGCCATGGTGGTGAGTAATTTGCTTTAACCACCTTCAATGTCTTCGACTTTACCGAGCAATTTCCTAGTTCTCCTTTTATTGCTTTGTTGTTTTAGGTTTTTCGAGTGAATTTTGGTTCAAAATTGTGTGAATAGTTGTATGCGTTACCACTGCTGTCAGCTGCATTCTTGTGTATCGAGTTTGTGTCCGTACAGCTAGGGTTTATGTTACCCAAGTTTTACTCAAGTTTCGTGCTCAGTATGCTTTATTGCAGTCGTTGTTTTAATTTTTATTATTGAACGTGAAATGCAGGTTGCGTGAGTAAAGGGGTTTTTTGCTTATGTGGGTGTGAAACTTGTAGAGCCACAACTAATTTCATCGACGTTTAATGGATTTTGACTAGTTTAGTGAGTTGGTATGATTTAGTTAAGGAAAGTGAGGGTAATGTGTATCAATGGTTTCGTAGAATGTCTATATTAGTCGTCGTTGCTAGTTGCTATTGCCTACTGGTGTTTTCTTCGGATTTTTATGGAAGATTGTTTGTCAATGAAGAAATGGTTGGTTTTCATTTCGATTGTGTATTGGGAACCGTTTGTTTTGTTGGTTAATATCATGTATTGCAGGGTTATGATGTTTCTTTTTGTAAGTTTGATGGCATTGCATACCAAGTTATTATTCTCTCGTGTTCGGTGCACAGGACTGGATAATGATTGCATCCCTACACCTCGAAGTAGAATTTCGAGAGGCAGTCATACTTCAGTTCAATCAGTTGATGAAAGGAACCTGGGTTCTAACTCATCCCCCAGTATGCAGTATGGTTCTGACGTGAATGCTAGTATTCGCCAGCTTGAGCTGGAAGCATATGGTTCAGTTCTAAGAGCCTTTAAAGCTCAAGATGACAACATTACTTGGGTATAATTATTATATTGACTGTATTAATCTAACATTGTATATTATATTTGTTTTATCAGGTCAAATGACTGCTCTATGACACATTTTTTTATTTGTATTTTTCAGGATAAGGAAGGTTTAATAACTGAGCTGAGAAAAGAGTTAAAATTATCATATGAAGAGCACAAGGACATCCTCAGTGGGGTTAATGCTGATGATACACTCCAAAGAATAAGGTTTTTTTTTTTCTTTTTTTTCTTTCAAAATACCTGAGAGGCCCCATGTTTTTTCTATTGTTTCCTGTTGTGGGTACCCAATGTCTTGAAATACTGCCAGGACTGAGACAGTCAGGTAGGCTTCAACCTGTAATACGGACCACCAGTCTAGCTCCATGACTCGATTACCGTCCTTCACTTCCTGCTTTATGAAGAAACAGAAGACAGCTTCCTCATTGCCTTTCCAATCCTTTGGCGGTCTGTCTCCTCCGCTCCAACCACAGGCAATGTCTATCACAAACCAGCTATCTCTGTCTGCTGCAAGGAGTGGATATATTACTGGAGCAACAGACAAATATCCGAAACCTGTTAGTATTATCATTTTTCCTTGGAAGAACTATAGGCCAACAATGAACAAGCCCCTGTTCCATTGTTCTATTTCTATCATATATCAATGTAAAATTGTCTAAATTGGTGGTATGTGTAATTATGGGGAAACAACATGGAGGTGCCTAAAAGGGTATAATTGTTATTGATTAAGTTACAAGGGTGTAGATTTCAGCCACCCTTTTAAGTTTAGTTCCCTTGCACATTCTGATACTGAGAGACAGTTATATTCTCTTCAGATGCTGCCTGGCACATATTCAATGTCCTATTCCTCTGGCCCTTTGGGACGAGGTCAGTTTGGTAACCACATGCCTTCTCGTGGTCTTGCTAATGAACCCACAGAGAGTGTTACGTTAGATCCACTTGTTGGAAGGAAAGTACGGACTAGATGGCCAGCTGATAACAACTTCTACGAAGCTGTCATAGCTGAATATAATGCAGCTGAGGTACATCTATATTTTGCTGATTCTGAAATTTAGTTAATGTTTTGGTCTTGAAGTGTTCATGTTGGCTTCCAGGACCGGCATGCTCTTGTTTATGATATGGGCACTCAAAGTGAGACATGGGAGTGGGTTAACCTGTCCGAGGTAGATACTCACCTTATTTTCCTTTCATTTGCACTTGATTTATAATATTAATATTAATCACTCACAATTTAAAGATTTTACCAGCATTCTCAGATGTTAGTTAACTATGGATGCATTTTTTAATGTTGGACACTTCAAATAAAGTCTAGTCATTAAAAATGTAAAAATTCACTTAACAGCTTTTGTGATAATGATTGGCTTTGGAATTTTCCTTGTACATTACCACCTTTGAACTAACTTCACTGGAGTTATGGAGAAATGACTTGTCAATACCATCTGTTTATCGGGCATCACTATTTGTATTGCAGTTCTCATCCCTGCTTTCTCACTGACTATTATTTCATTTCCGGAATGTCTAAATTAATGTTTATGCTTAAATGTATTCCTTGATAAGTTTACTCCGTGGTCTGCTCTTAAGTATATTTGTGAAAGATATGTTGTTCGTTTGATCTGCTAATTCTACATCTCTGCAGATTGCTACCGAGGATATTAGATGTTAATTTGGAGATCCTCGATTTACAAACCGCGAAGGTTATCATGGACCAGGTCATTCTATGAATCACCCTGTTCGACAAAATAACGCCCAGGTGTTGGAAGAGGCAGGGAGTGCCATTAGGTCAATCAAGGAAGGACTTTCTACCACCGTTAGCTGGCATCGGAAAGAATAGAGTTAAGAGATCTGATGACATTAACTTACTTGATACTACTTTTGTTATTAGGAGGTAAGCATCAATCAGTTAGGTGTTACATATATGGAATTGCTACTTAATGCTGACTGGTAGAACTTTGGCAGGTGGAGGGTTTTTAGTACAAGTAACACGCCTGCCGGTGAGAAAGAGGGCAAAGAAATTACTTGAGGTTTGACTGCACATAAAAAACACAGTATTATCTGTCTATTTAGACTTCCACACAGACCAGCTTTATGTTTCTTTTATCTATGCAGGATCATGAAGAATCGCTTGTGGTGGCCATTTCAAGGATTGATGAATTAAATGATGGTGATAGTCTGATAGACAGATAGAGGTATGTTTTTGCTCTACCCAGTTCCATTGGAGCTAGTCACACAAAGATACCTCTGTTTTAATAAAGTGAACTTGCTAGTTTAGTTTATATATTTTTGAAAATAAGAAGAAAATATACATGGAATTTTGGAGAAGAAGCTGCACATAATATCCATGTTGAAAGCACCCCTCATCACCTCATGTTGTCACAGAACAATCCTATTTGGTGCACAAACCCAGCCAATTGATCGCTTAATCTTGTACTTTCTTGCTCCTTTAGTAAAATTACAAGGGTGTAAATGGTCTATTAGCAGAATTGAAAAGTGTTTCTGGTCTGTTTATCAGAGTGAACATTGTGGTTCAAACTTCCAAGTAAAATCTTAAAGGCAGCTATTTTTGAAGCTATTGTCATCTTGGTAATTATTTATGACAGGTGAAGGGTTCTTGCACAGACAGGTAACGGAGACGGTGTAGATGGAGGCAAATGGATGGGAAGGATCTAATTAGGTTTTGATTAGCCAGCAGGTATAATGGTTTTGGATGTCAGTGTATGTAAGCTGGTAAGAATATGGTAAAAATCCATCAGACTGATCTAGGAACTACTACCATGATGAATATTGATGATGGTATAGTAGCAGTTCAGAAATTTTGCTCAGTACTGAGGCCAGTCTGGGACTCTTGCAACAACTATATATTATACTCCGCACCATGACCAGGGAAACGAGGTTAAATTCGTCACCAGCTAGTGCTGTAACATTGATTCATCCTATTAATTAAACCATATTAAACCTGGACGACCTTCTACCGCTTTTTTTTTAATCAATCATCAACATTTGACTTGGTGGTGGGATTTGTTTACGGCAGTATGGTATGGTAAACTCCTAGTAACTACTTATATCATATAGAAGTACATTTTATGATGGATTTAAATTTAACCCACCCAAGTGAACAAGCTCAATCGAATACCACCCACCAACTTTGCTATAATTGGTTGAACTCTTCTATTCTCCACACACCATTTAAATTTTAGGAATAATTATAAATTAGTTTAACTTTTAAAAACTTCTTACACTTTATTTATACATAAAAAAAAAACTTAATACAAATTGGTGATAAACTTAATACAAATTAGCGATTTTATTATTTTTAGTAAATTTGAAATTAAATACACCATTATTGATAAAAATCAAACCCTTATTTATAGAAAATTAAATCAAAACACTAATTCAAAATACTCATTATCAACACGTTCATATGTCATGCGCCAATTGAAACAAACAAACATCTGCTAATTTGCTAATTGATACAAGCATTATCATCACAATAATCAACCTTCTAGCTTCCTACATCCTCCATTATCATGGTTTTTTTTGTTCATGTTTTCTTATTGATATCATACATCCTTAACTTAATTCGAGTGGCATGTGTTCAATTAATGGGTTGCATTGAGTTATTTTTCTTTTTCCTCATTAAAATTGGGGTGCTTTCTTAAGGCTATCTCCAGCAGTTACAACTCTCTCCGCCACGTTAGCATTCCACTCACTGCAACTCACTTTACAACTCACTGCAATTCTCTACTCCAACAGTGAGGTCCAAACCTATTTTATTTTAACATTTTCTTTCAAACTTAATTTTTCATTTCTTTTTTCATTTCATTTTAAACTTTATTCTTGAATTGATTTTAAATGTTGTTAGTTAATTATAAAAAAAATCACACTAATTGTTTTTAAATATATTACTTGAAAATATACTTGAAATTTAAAAAAAAAATATATTACTTATAATTTAAGTTTGAATAATTAAAAAAAATTGAAATACAAGCGAAAATTAAAATAAAAGGAATAATTTAGTTAAAAGCGAAAAGAGAGAAGAACAAAATTTGTTCAAAGAAAAGAAAGCAACAAACAATTAAAACAAAAGAGAAAGAAAAAAAAATAAAAAGGAAAAAGGGGTGAAATATAGTCATTGGGTCGACTCAGCCGACCAATTCCCAAGTCGAGTTGCAACTCACCGGAGACCGCCAATATGGTGTTTGATGCTTGTTGTTATAAATAAAGTAGTATAATAGGTTACTTGTTGGCGTGGAGGACTAAAATTGGATCTCAATTTTGTCCAATTACTGACATCTGCAGAAAATGGTGAACAATCGTAGCCTCACCAACACGAGCGCTGGTTTCACTCTTTGTCTTTGTCCTTCTGAAAAATCCTCGTTATATTTCTCTTTGTCCACTTCCTCTTCCTTTTCGCTTATCGCTTTCATATCCGGATCCTGGAAGTAAGACGACGCTTTTCTCCGATAACCGCCGTCGTAATATTCATCCCTCGCGTACTCTTCCGTCTTGCTGAAAACAATCTCCTCTTCCATTCCCATCATCGGCCTCACTACTCCTAAATCCAATTAATCAACAATGAATGAAACATCAATTGACACCCTTCAAATCAAAATTCAATGAAATAAACAGTTACAAGTCGAAAAAACAGAGACACTATTCCCTAGAAACAACATGTTGTTGTTACACAAAGAATCAAGAATATTAGACACGATTCCATCACATCCTTCTCCGATCGGAATTATCACTCAGCCAAACTGGCCCAAACATACACCAGAGGCGTATGTGTAATTGATGGTAACATAGGTACCAAAACTGAGATTGGTGAGTGAAGCTGTGATTTAGGCCGGCTGAAAATGGAAGTGAAAACATGAACGGACTATCATAGTTCCCTACTCCCCATATTTTTGCTCTGATTGTTCCAAAGTGATGTTGAAGACATCCACGTGTTGTTGTGCAGTGCAAATGGGTGGTGGGTCCTGCAGTTATATACTACTCCCTCCGACCAAATGTCTCATTTTGAATTTTCATAATATTTTTTCTTTGACCACGATTTAATTTTAAACCGTAAATGTAAAATGTTCAATTAAATTATATAATTAAAATTTTGGAAGTAAAGTTTCATTATATGATTTAATTGAACATTTTACATTTACGATTTAGGATTAAATCGTAGTCAAAGTTGAAAATGTTGATTGCAAAAAGTTAAAATGTGACATTTGATAATAAACTACTAGAAAGTCCTTCAATTCATTTTAAATTTAATTACCTCCAATATTTCAAGATCATTACTAAGTTTTAAAGTAGTGTAAATTTGTAAAGTAGTTTTACTTCCTTTTACTCTACTGTACAACTGAAGGAAATATTTGCAGTCAATTTTAGATTTCTATGGAATTTGGTTTGACATTATTAGGAAAGAAAGATTGATGAGTGAACTTGTTATGTAACGTTGGATGGTACATGGTTAGGTTATGCTCTCCTCATCTGAAAAATCATTAATTTCAATTCAGTTCTGCTTAATTATTTTTATAATATAAATAAATTCAGATCAGTTCAGTTAAGACAAAGAGAATGTAGCACAAGGCACAATGTATACTATTTGCCTTAACCATGCAATAAACTTGATAGAAATTAAAGTAAGAATGCAAATGATCCATAGTATGAAGACTCTTATATATTTCATGTTACAACACTTATATATAGAAATTATGTATATATAACATGTTTCAATTTTCACTAGACAAAAAAGTCTTTGATGACTTGCTCATATATCGCAGTAACACGTGTAGCGTGTTATCCAAATTCTAGTAACTAATATGATACTTGTTTCGTTTTGGATGCTTGTATTATATGATGCTTGTAATTTAATGCTAAATGATTATTGCAGTACTAATATGATGTTTGTTTCGTTTTGAATGTTTGTATTATATGATGCTCAGAATGTAATGCTAAATGATATACTTGGCAAAGACTAATATGATGTTTGTTTCAGTATTAGATGATGTTGTAATATAACACTAAATGATGATTGTAATATAATGCTAAATGATTTGCAGTTAAATGAGAAATGATCGTTTATTTTAATGGTGCTTGACTAATCTTAAAAAACTAAATTTAAACAGATTATAATAGATGATTAGATGATTGAAAATTAATTTTGATTATTAAATATACTATATTAAGTATTTAGTTAGAGTGCATATCTTTGGAATTAGATATATAGACATTAATGAGTAGGAAAGATGTGGGAATGACATTAATTTTTTATTGTCCATTTTATATTCTACTTACTATTTAATATTTCATTTCATTTTTTTTTTTTGAGATACAATATTAAAATTACAATATTATGCTATCATGAATAATCAATCTCTAATCATCACATCAATGATTATCTATACGAAGAAATAAATCACCCATTTCGGAGATCGAACCCCGACCTCTGTGAAGTGGAATTCTACCCACGGCCAGTCATTCTGACTAGAGAGTACTAAAATAAATAAAACGGGCATGGCAGGGCAGGCATCCAGTAGGTTTGGACCAAATCTGATCGATCCAATTATATTATCATCGGTGGTTTCTGGAGGGTTCTATCTATTTATTTATATTCCATACATAAAACCCGAGGCATCTTCTCTCGTCCGGCGGTCCTCTTCGATTTTTCCGGTTGGATAGCTTTTGGCTTTAATCAGACCTTAGGTAGCTAGCTTAGCTTGTTTATAGTATTGTTTAGTTTATTATTATTGGAGTAGTATAGTATATATCCATCATCGGTTCACTTAGATTTGTAAGAATGAATGAATTTCAATGAGAATGTGTGTTATGGGATATATCTACCGACTTCCAAATCCTTTTCTCCTCATAAAATTGAGCTACTGTGACAATTTTGTTAGAAATATTGAGCCACTGCTACCGTGCTACTACTCCTTGGGTGCACGGTCCTGGATTAGATTTTGCGTAATTCCCAAAGACACCATTATTTCTACTCTAGAAATTAGTAAGTACTGCAAATTTGGAGTTCCTAAACACTTGACTAATTTCCATACATGTCAAAAATATGTATGTATATATTGGTTCCAACTTCAAGAGCGTATCTGGTGAAATTTGGCAAAGCATGGTTTTATCACGACAAACCAATTTGCATCTAGTTTTACAATATAGTAACACAACAAGAAAAATTTAAAAATTCAATATATATATATATATATAGTTGGATGTCTATGAGTGAGTTGGACTTGCAAAACATCTAGTAGTATTATTTTTCATGAATTACAATATGAACTAAACCTAGTTATGCATCAGTTACATCAACTAAACGCCTATAAAAAGTACATTAACGAGCATGCTCACATCCAAGGATCATCTCCATTAATTAAGATCATGTCCTTTCATCATCTGTAAACGACTTCCATTTGCTATCCAAGCTGCAGTTCGCGTTTTATTTCCAACTTGTCTTCAGTTCAGCTACGCCCATAAGCACATCATATCCATTAAACATGGTCAAATCCATTCCACCATCTATATCAACCCCTAGCATCTGTACCTTTAAAAATTTTATACCAAACACATAGTAACTACTAATTTAAGTCCATTTCAAATCATCTGTAGATGTGCATCGGGCAGTAGACTAATATCAACAACAAATATTAAACTTCGTATATGACGGATACCTTTGTACGACTTCTAGAGGACTCAACATGTCTGCACCTCTGTTGTTGGTACATGCAATTGATCTTGCTTCAGGTCACCAAATCCTTTGTAGAAGCAGAATACTATTAAGAATCACTGAATAATAGGCCGCTGGCAAAATATGCTTGACTTGCGTCATTGGTTACACACACTGAGTGCACCGATGAGAGGTGGTAAGTAGAAAGAGGAATAAAAGGCGTAAAGAAGAGTTAGAAAAGTTGCTCAGTTGAGGAAGTACATCTTAAAGAAAGATTATAATGAAGATATATATTGATGTATAAAGAAATATATGATTATTAACCACGCAATCAAGTTCCCGTCCCTGTAAAATATTGATGTAAACATACTTGGTGAAGGGTGGGCAACTACAAAATGATGTCTCACTGTAAGACCGGATTCGCACTGCTAAGAACAGGAAAGCGCAACAGATGCTAGACAATATTTAAGATCTTTCAGCTATCTCAAAAAATATTGCAGTAGCTAAGTTTGAAACGAAATTTACTTGAATATTTGCTTTGCCTGACTATATCTTTTACCTGTGAAGTTATGTATTTTAGTAAGAGATTACAGAATGCAAATTGAACCTTCAAATCCAGTTATGGCAGTTTATGATAGCATGACATTCATAAGATTTATTCTCATCTCCACCACAGACATATCATTCATATAATTGAGGGCTGTTCAAGGTTATGACACTCCACTATAGAGAAATCGTAGTGTTGCATTTCGGATAATTGGAAAAAACCAAAATTAAAAGAAAAAATGGTAAGAATATCATACTTACAATGAATATTGGGGTGGATATATGGCGCCTAGCAAAGGAATTGAAACAACAAATAAAAAGCATATGGATGAAACCTGGATAGAGAATTTTAATTTACAAGCAACAAACACATTTATTTTTGCACCTGAGATACTCAAGTTGAGTTAAATGAGTTATACTGTCAAGTTAAACCGGATGGCCACCAAGATGTAACATTGTTTTATCAGAGCAAAATTGAAACAAAAAATCCATTAAAGATATAAATTGAATGCACACAATCACGCGACATTTCAGAAAATGACACCAATCACTCCACAAGTATAAAGTGATTAAATTCAAAGTTCAGTATGAAAAATACATCCCACGCCTTTTACAGACACGCATAGAACATCAATTCCAATTGGTCTTCGCTTGATTAGATTACCTATCATGCTCTAAAAACTACATTTGAGTGCAATAAAACATTACTTAAAGGTGAATGGACCAACCAAAACTAAGATATGGTAAACATAGACAAGATGAATTTCATTAAATCAAACACTGTTACTGGAAGCAAGATTGTTGTGACAAGTTTTTTTGGATAGGAATTGAAACATATCAACCTTAACAGAGAATTCGCCTTCACTTGAGCATTTAATCAAACACTCGATACACGTAATTGTTAGAAGTATAATAGGATTATGATTCCTTAATGTTGGTAATTAGAAGTATAATTGGAATAATTCTTATCGATATCTATCATACTTATCATATATACGATTGATGAATGAAAAGACAGGAAAATAATTCTTTCAAAGTATCGTAGTTTCCAATGCAAGCGGGTCGCCTCCTCTTTTCTTTCTTCCGCCTAAAATTTCTCTTTTCTTCCTTTCTCCTTATCTCCAGCGCATTTCTCAGCATTCTTCCTCCTCCAAATTACCGCCCCACGAGGACCAGCGCCACCTCTTCTCCGCCTCCTACTGCTCACCTCCCAAGCCGCATCAACGGCTTCCACCGTTCGCTGCCTCTCTCAAGCGATCTTGCATCTTCTCCTCCACGCTGGGCCACTCTCTTCTCCGGTCAATTCCTCCGCCAGTCTTCCTCCTTTGATTACGCAACGGATTTCTTCTTCTAATGCGGTTGAACCTCTTTCTTCTCCCAGCTCTACTATTGCGTTTTCTCCACGCATTGTCGCCTTCCTCGAGCAATTTGCTTTTTCTTCTTCTTTCTTCGCAGAACAGCAGCTGACTTCGACAACACGTTTGGAAAGGTTCATATAATTGCAATCCGATCTCCACCGTCCACAATGTAGATTCGTGTGTTAGCTACCTGTGGTCAAATTCTCAGGACGATCCAACGGTTGATCTGGCGGAAAATGTCATTTTCCGATCTGCGCTGTGCAGTTTACTACATACGAAATTGTTTCCTTTCTTCTTTCTTGGCTCTGACAATGGCACCCATAGTTCTCTCAGTGCGCCTCCATGATTCCGCCCAGCCTCTCGGTCATCAACCTCTTGCTCAAGTTGTTGAATCTTCACACTGTGTGGTCTTATATCCTCTACCTATTCGAGTGGTCTCTATCTCATTCTGGTGCTTAAGTTCTTTTCTTCTTCCGTTGTCATCTCATCTTCTTTGTCCCATCTCATTCTTCTCCTCTCCTAACTTTCCGCCTTGTGTGGTGCCTCTCCATTATGTCGCCATGACTTCGGTACCTTGCCCGAGGTTCTTCCACTACAAGAATTCTCAGAACGGGACGGAAAGGCGGAAAATCACGCCTCAGCGACGATCGCCAAACGGGCGTGGATAGACGGATAAAACTTATCCGTCGCTACAGAGCGACGGATAAGTTTATCAGTCGCTACAGAGAGTTGACCCAGATCTAAAAAAAAAAAAAAATTTTTAGCGACGGATAGATCTATCCGTCGCTATAGCCAAAAGCGTTAGCGACGGATAGATCTAGATCTATCCGTCGCTAAAAGGCTAAAAAAAACCATATATCTCCTCCACCACCTCCTTTCCTCCACCACTTCTCCTCTCCTCCTCCTCCCACCACCACCTTTCTCCTTCCACCACCACCTCCTCCACCACCACCACCTCTCTCCTCCCACCATCCACCACCTTTCCTCCACCACCTTTCTCCTCCACCACCACCATCCACCACCATCCTCCACCACCACCATCCAACACCACCACCATCTCCACCCCCACCACCTCACTCCACCCACCACCACCGCACCACCACCATCTCCACCACCACCTCTCTCCTCCCACCACCACCATCTCCACCACCACCACCTCTCTCCTCCCACCACCACCACCATCTCCACCACCATCTCCACCACCACCACCACCACCACCTCTCTCCTCCCACCACCACCGCACCACCACCATCTCCACCACCACCACCACCTCTCCTCCCACTACCACCTCGCCACCACCACCATCTCCTCCACCACCACCCCGCCACCACCACCACCTTTCCTCCTCCCACCACCACCACCACCTTTCTCCTCCCACCACCACCACACCGCATCTAATGAATATAAAAATTGAATACAAATTAATCCGTATCTGAATACAAATCAATATCTCGATATGAATACAAATTGATCTAATTAATCCGATATCGAATATAAAATTGAATACGGTTTTAATTTTTTGAAAAATAGAAATGGGCACGGATAGATCTATCCGTGCATTGAAGCGTAGATAGAATCTATCCGTCGCCCATTATCAATTTAAAAAAAAATTGGTCAATCCGTCAATCCGTCGCCACGCTCCGAGGCGACGGATTTTCTATCCGCCAGGCTGGGCGGCAGATAGATGGCTCAGAGCGGATCTATCCGCTGCCAGCGATTTTTATAGTGTTCTTCCACGACTTTTGCGGACTCGAGCACTTCAAAGGTGGGTACCAAATTTGGATCCTCCTTGTCCATACCCGTACTTTTGGTATCGCCTTCAATCGATCCATCTCACCAAGTCGGTCTTATTGGATGTCACCCACAAAAGCTATATATTTTGCCTCGCTTGCTCTCATACAACATCAACGTGGATGAAATCGCCGAGTCTTAAGTCGAATGAGCCTTCACCAAAGGACTTTCACAAGTATTGTTTGGCGTTTTTTGAACGGCCTCAACGCTCATCAACCTCCCGTTTCATGAGGGGAGTGTTAGAAGTATAATAGGATTATGATTCCTTAATGTTGGTAATTAGAAGTATAATTGGAATAGGATTCTTATTGATATCTAGCTATACATACTTGTATATATATGCGATTGATGAATGAGAAGAGACAGAAAATAATTATTTCAGAATTTTCTTATAATCTACACGTAATTGTACAGATCGAAATTCTATATATCAAACGGAAGGTATAAGGCCACGAAAAGATCTTCAAAGAGAAGTACAAACAGAGAGAAACCCGTGATTATATCAATATTCCTGGGTAGCTATGATGATGTTGAAGAGATCAAAGCATTGCATGCTACTGAAGGGCAGAAATGAATGAATTAAAATTGTAAATTCCTTTTCCAACTTAGCTGTCACTAAATCTATTTGTTTAGAATGTATACAAGTTATTGATAAAAAGATTGTTGTTGACTTGTTGTATTCCTTGTCAACTCAAATTATGCTAATGAGCTAACGAGGTCAACTTCACCAATTATGCTAATGAGCTAACGGATGGCCACCAAGATGTTCAGGTTCTGTTGCAAAATCAAATTTGGCTCGTCTGGAATTTAAGCTTGTTCGTACGTCAGTTTCAGCAGCTCAAAGAATCACCAAAGTCCAGATACCAAAAAGGTAGTAGGATCTTGCTCCTTCTCATGCTTCTGCTACATTTCTGTTTTCCACTCCTCTCTACAGTTTGTATCAACTGGGGAAAAAATGCTGTATGTCTCCATATCTTTGGATTTCTACCAATTCATTTTTATATCAATCAATGTAAATTAAGCAGATTCAAGAAACAAAACCAGTGTTTTCACTTCTTGAGAAGCTGCTAGCTATACTTGTTCAGTGTGCCAAAATTGATGGATTGAATATATGCCTTACTTATATGTAAGCTGCAGGTTGTTATGGAATAAAAGCAACATGTATTAATTCTTGGCTTTATCAACTTCAAGAAATGAATCAGCATCTATCTTTTCTTCTTTTATGTTTTATCTCATCATCATATAATCTCTTTCCTTCCATTGCGTTCTTGTTTGCTTTCCCACAAAAATATCCTCTCTCTCATTCTATTAATCTATCAATCACCAAATATGTGCATTCACAGTGATTCGGACTAGTTTTATTGTAAGTACATTTATTGTTACCTCCTTTTCTTATCTCTTTCAGAAAATTTGAATGATTGAACTTAATTTTTATCTGAACTAGTGTGAGGTCTAAGGATGGACGAAGGTGTGGCTGGAGCTGCTGTTCAGGTTCTGGTGCAAAATCTGATTTCGTTGGCTTGTACGTGGTTTCGAAAAAGACTTTGCAAAGCTCAAAGATTCTCTGAGCCTGATCCAGGAGTTGCTACTCGATGCTGAGAAGAAGGAAATCAGCAACGGCCTTGTCAAAAACTGGTTAATGCAGCTTGAAGATGTGGCCTTCGAAGCTGATGCTGTTTGCGATGAATTCAACTACTGACTTCTCCACCAAAAGGTGAAGAACCGAAGTCCAGAAACCATAAAGGTAGCGAGCTCATTCTCGCCTGGTTCTACTACTAGCTTGTTTTTCCGTAGAAAAATGGCTTATACGATCCGTGAAGTTAATAAGAAGTTGGAAGATATTTATAATGCCCCTCGGCGAAAGGGTACTTACTGCGCCTGATAAAATATTCTCTGTTATCTCTGCAGTCGTTGGTATGGGTGGTCTTGGCAAGACTAGTCTAACTCGAAAAATATTCAATGATGAAAAGATTAATAATCAGTTTGGGATAAAGTTGTGAGTTTCTGTGTCTTTTTGATTTCGAGGAGTCAGTTTATTCCAAAGGATTCTTATGAGTCATTGAGATCAACTTTTCAAACTGGTACTGAATGTTCTTGTCAGGAAAGAAGATCCTGCTGCACATCAAGTTGTTGCAAGCCATTATGTTTAAGGTATTGTAACATGTAAAACTTTACCGGAAGTGTGAATTTTAACATTCATTTTCCAAAATCTTAATCTTGGGTGTCTGCATTTGCTAGAGGCATAAGCTAAGCTAACAAAATTACTGATATTTTATCCACTTTCCATGTTATTTGCTGTTTTTATCTCTTCTGCTGCTTACGGATAGACAAGACAATACAATGTTCTCTACCGTAGAAATTTGGGATCTCATGGAGATTACTCTAGAAACTGTTTAATTTAGGTGTGCTCAGATTAATATATAGGGGAAAATGGTTTGATTCAATTTTTGCACACTTGTATCTTAACTTATTGTTGTTCTGCTTTCACTTCTCTGGTAAAGATATCATCAAGCGTAAACGAATGTTTATAGTACATGCAGTCATCATACTTTTGTCTTTATGAGGATTGAACTTTTTCTGATTTATATATAGAGTTATGGTTGTAAGTCATGGTTATTAATGCTATTATATACTTCCCCGTTCTAGCATTTCATTTGGTTCATTAGTCTGAAGGAAAGTTACGATCACACAACCTGATGATCATATTCTTGTGGAGCTATAATAGTAAGTGTTTATTATCTGGTTAAGGTATGCATTTAGGTATGAACCATGTATTGTTCTCCAACATTAAAAATATAACACTATTACTATATGTTTTCTTATTATCACCCATACATGTCGAATTTTTCTAAATTCTCTACCTGCTGCATGAACACGTGCAACATGACATTAGTTATCTTCTCATGGTCTTGCACATACGGCAATTTTAAGATTATGGTTTGGATTGTCTTTGAAGGTTGGAGCAGGATTAGTGAAGGATTCTTTCTGTGAAAGTCAGTACTAAAGCTTCTGAAAACGAGCAATAGAAAAATGGAAACCTCAAGTTTCCGTTGATTGTTCACGTAAAGATCAGAAGAAACACATGTAAGTTTCCTAGCTGTTTCTAATATTCGTTACCTATAACTATGGAGAGTAGAGATGAACTCTACATTTTGCATTTCCAGCTCCTTGGGAGGCTGAGTGCTACGGAATTTCTAGCTCTGGATGTTGTAAATAAGCTCTGAATTAAAGAATAAGCCATGCAGGAAATCACCATGTCTGTATCTAACCATCCTGAGGAAAAACATGCAGCATATGAGTGAATCCGCTGAATCTAATTATCTCCACGCTTTACATATCTCTGTTTGTCCGTATTTTTCACTTTGGCATCTATTTTCGTTACATATCTAGAAAGCTTACTGAAGCTCTTTGCGTATGCTACATTTTAATTTTAGGTCGAGGTTGAGTACTAAATGTGTCCGACTGTTTATTCTATGTAAGATTCGTTAGAGATATGAAAAAGGCTCTAATTCAGGTATTATATTCACGGCTCTGTTATGTCACGGGTTCAAATTCATTGCAAATTAAAGGCCCCAAATGCCTTGAAAATTCAACTTAACATGGGATTTTGAAAACCCACAGATAGATTGTGATATATGGTGTTCTGATATTGTGAAAAATAATAGAGCTGATAAATTGTGCCTTACTTGTTAAGACATACTAATTTTGAAATGAATGCATGAAGTTGGACAAATTAGAGGTCCAAATGTAATGAAAAGAATCTGAAAGAGATTTTACGTGACATGCATTTACCAGACAAATGTACGTACAGATCATAATGCATCTGATATTCAATCTGCATGTCTTGAATGAGATATTCCTGAACTATTCCAGTTGCATTTTGCATATTAAAAAAATAAAATCTAGTCCCCCGGTTCCGAAATACTTCATGCCTTAGGTTGGCTCGTAGTTTTTTGTAAAAGATTAAAAGAAATGATAAAACATGTAAAGGTGTTAAAATAAGTATCAGTATCAAAATGTGTGTAAGTTTTGTGTATATTTCATTCTCTGTGGGATGGGAGTACTTTTTTCTCAATAATATAATATAAAAGTTTATAAGACGATTAAACATTGACAAATGTATAAAGTTCAACATGCGATTTGAATTAAACATATCAACTCTGAACACTTAATAGTTAAGAAACCAAACCAACCAATATGCTCTTGGTCATAGTTGAAAATTGAAAAGTTCACACTTAAGATTATGTCATCATCTCAATAGATTTACCTTTAATTCAATTGATTAATTGATCTCTTAATTGGGGCTTATCATGTCTGGTCCATTTTAAATATTTGGTGTTACTTTTCAAGATGATCACATGAATACAAGTATACAACTAACCTAATCCTAAACTAACCAATGGAATATTTCATGCGTTTTCTTTCCTCATCTTCAAGATAAGATGTAATTAGGCTAATTAATAAAAAACGAGATAGACAAATCAAAATGAAGCAAAACGATGAGGTCAATATTTTGTCTCTTCGCAACTTTTTACTATTTGCAACTATTGCAATTAGCTTATGAAGATTAGGAATGGGTCCATTGTCGGTTTTTTTTTTTTTTTTTTTTTTACATTAAGACTATGTTCTCTTGAACAAATCGAATCGAATATTAAATTACGATTATAAAATATAATAGCGAGTAATTAACTAAATGAATCGAATTTGAACTGAATGAATCTGCAGATGAAGAGAATAGAGCCTAATTTAACAAACCATATTTTGACAAGTTCTATAATTTAAGTTTCTTGTTATAGTTTTACTTTTACCTTTGAACAAAAAATATTTTTCAATTAACGAGAATTGTATTATTTCTCGACTCTCTTGGCTATTTTTAATCGGATCCAACCTAAATAAATAGATTGCCAAATAAGAGTAGAATGGAGTACAAATGAGAATTGTACTTGGGTCATGTGTACTAATAATTGTCGCGCCCAACTTTACCAGACACGTTCATTATACACTCCTTGCATCATTCCATATTTTCCCTAAATATTACACCATCATTCGGCCCAAATCCCACGCTTCCTTATTTCCTACTCACCCTTTTCTTTTTATAAAATATATAGTAAATGTATTAAAAATACCAACATTTTAAACAAAAAAGCAAATAATTACCTTAGAAGAGATTACTAGTTTAAGATTATCAACAATTAAGTTCAACATCAAATCTCTAACTTATAACAAAATTGATCTTTAGGTGATACATTGACCATATCAACTAACACATATTCTCTTTAGCGTATTTTGTCTCACTCACTCATATCATCATTTATATGCACAAAGAATCCTGATTAAGTTCTTAACCAGTCATAATTCAAAATAGTATTCTAGCAATGAATTTCAGAATATCATTATCTGTTCTCATAAACTCTCTTAGTGTGTGACATTCATCTTCGGTAACATTTGTATATATATGTCATTTTATCTATGTTACACGATATAGTATATAATGTGATATACCACATATGTACGAAGTGTTCTAATTGTTGCAATGTACGATATAGTATATAATGTATGTACCACATATATACAAAGTGTTCTAATTGTTGCAATGTACCACATGGTCCACACAAAACATCTCTGAATTGTACAACTTGATAAACTATATACCAAACCTTATGTTTCCATAAGTAATAAGCAAATAAACCAGTGTTGTTTTATTTTACATCATGTAGTTGTATCACAATACTTTAATGTCAGACCACACTTGTACAAAATGTTGAAAATGTTGCTATAAGTCTACAACATATAAAACATCATGACTAATTAATACGACATGCCGTGGCATATACTAAGCCAGCATCTTGTGTACTTAGACAATCTTCCCTAAAGCATGGCTCGAAGATTGGGACAAACCAACATACTTCCACCAATCGTGCCCTAGTTTCATCTCACCATTATTTAGATGAAGATGATGATTACCATGAGTCACGTAATTGTGTTAAACAAATTAACAACGTTAACTTCCAATGCTTGAATATGATTAACTTTGTGTTTATAGAGGGTGATTCATCATTGTCTACCGACCAACTTTATCTGGTTATGTGCATACCTCATTTTGATTTTTCTTAAACAACACTAATTCACACAAGTGGAGTAGTTGATAAATAATTTTCAGATGATTTAGGGCATTTGATAGCTAGTTAAATTTTAAGATTTCATAAATTATTTTTCTTCAATGAGATGTTTAATACGTTGATTAATTACTAATTTTGTTGAATATACAATATAAATTATTGATCAAAATTATTAGACAAAACTAATACACAGACTTTAAATATGGGATTAATTAAGGATTTGTTACGAGCGAGCAATGAACGAACTAAATTTATCGTAATATAAAAAACAACTATGAAATTAAAAGCGAGCGAACATGGAATAAATTTAAACTGAACTGAACTAAAAATAATGAATTTTCAGGAACATAGCCTAAATACTTTGTTGGTGAGTAGTAATTTGACTCACGGGAAATTGTCTAATTTTGGGGAAAAAAAATTTACAGTTAAATCTTTTGCACGTTTTTGAACTTACACTAAAACTTTTTTTTTTTTTTCACTCGACACCAAAACCTTTAAAAAATATTCGCTGTAACACAAAGGTTGGATGGTGTTAAAAAAATTCCGTCAGTGAGGATAAAATAGACAAATTGCATGACCTATTTCCTCCATTTCCTCTCTGATTTGCACTCCCAGACCCCATACTCAATCACCTTCTATTCATTCTTCTACCCTTTCTTCACAATTCCTTCATGAAATTGAAGAAAATCATCAAACATGGGTGCATACTTCATATGGATGATTTGTTCACATACAATTATATCTATCATCAACAAATACGGTTATCCATCTAATGTAAAAGCTACGTCTATTCAAACATACCATTAAGCCAAAGAATGGGAAAGTGATGTCTTTTCTTCTTAATTCAAGTGCCTTAATTCAACACCCTCAACTCTCTGCCCAATGCAAACTCCTCGAATAGAAGATACTGCAGAATTCCTGGGGCTTCGTGCATTCTTCACTTCATCACTTCAATTTGAATTCAAAAATATTATTGGTTTCGATTGTATTGGAAGGGGGTAATCATGAATTGCGTATGGATGAAGAGAAAGAGGGATATGGAGAAAATGGGTTTGTTGAGAGTTGTCAAGATTGAGAAGTAAGAAGAAGAAGAAGAAAGGAAATAAAAAACCCTTGAGAAGGAAGAATAAGAAGAATAGAAGGTTGATTACAAGAAGAAAGAGGTAAATTAAGGTTAAATTTGTGTTGTATTGATGTTTAACAGCTTTATTTTTCACTTTTAACCCTATCCAGCGCGTGTTTTACATTACTATGAACAATTAACATTAAAGTTTGGTTACTGAATTTTTTAAAAGGTTTTGGTGTCGAGTGAAAAAGAAAAAAGGTTTTACTGTAAGTTTAAAAACGTGCAAAAGGTTTAAGTGTAAAAAAAAATTATCTTTTCTTTATATACTCTTTTGAGTCGACAGAATGAGATGGTGAGAGTACAACTATCACTAATTCAATTTGAACTTGATTTTATCTCGTAAATTCAACTTGAACTGCGGAATGAAAAATACTTTTAAATTATAAAAATAATATGCTCAAAATTACATTATGACAAGTTTTGATTAGGTTTACATACTCGGTATTCCTCGGTTTATTAAATCGAGTCAAACTTTATTCACGAACTAAACTAAACAAGAACAAAATCGCCCAAGTCAATGATTGCTTTGAATTTGATAGATATTACTTTTTCTCGACAAAAATCTTTCAGAGGACCAAATGAAGTGTGAATAAAATCAAGAAATTGTAACCCACTATTAATTAAGCTAACAACCTGTTTTTCTTTTTCCATAAATTTGTATTTTTCCACAAAATTACATAGGCTGAGCTAAAAAAAATGCTCAGGCTGAGTCATACAAACCCCATTCCAACACCAAACACAACCTCAAAAGGAAATACCAAAAAAACAAAAAAAATTAAACATTCCTATATTTACACACAATCATTTATCAGCAGGATAAATTTTCTAGCTTGTGCAATCTATGAGGCTGTAGGCTGATTTGAATGGCTTGAAGATTGTGAGAGAGGGTAAAATCTTGGTCTAGTAGTTAGAGGAAAAGGCATGGTTTTCGCGGCTGATTCAACCAGCTGGTTACTCGTCTTGGTACCGGACGGTGTAGCTGTCGTGGCAACACGTTCGCAAGATGGACACATGGTAAGTGTTGTGGCTGGAGATTGCATGTAGAATGGATTTGAAGACTTGAGAGCTCTCAATTCTTGCAACTCTTTATGTAACCTCCGGTTCTCTTCACTAAGTGTCTCACAACACCTCTTCAAGTACTCGCAATCCACTTCCGTTTGCTTCAACTTTGTCCTACAAAATTACACAAACATATGGCAGGTTTGTTAGGCCGTTGATGCACCCTCTCATTTATGTGAAAGCACGCGATAGGGGACCCATCACTGGTAGAGAATGAAAGTAGAGATAATCGAATATGGAAACAGGAGTTCATATTCGAACGTCACATCATGTAGTTTTTTAATTACACTAGTTATCCTAACATATCAAAATTCTCACTTAAAATAGCCAAGGTATCTGAGTTTTTTAAATACACACCTTGTAAATCTAAACGATACACCACGCTAGCAATACAAAAAAGAAAAGTCGGGTTATGTTACAGAAACTCCTCCATGGATCTTTCATACCCGTCTCGAACACTAGACACTACACGGATTAAATGTACGTGTACGATTATCTATCCAATTCGTATTAGACCAAAAATTGATAATAATGTAACAAATTCCAATATAAATAAGTAGTGAGTTCACTTTTATACACACCTTGCCCTTCTATTCTGAAACCAAACTTCAACTTGTCTTGGTCTAAGATTAAGCTGTTTTGCAAGAGCAAGCTTCTGCTTCTGTCTCATTAAAAAACAAGAAAATTTAATCAGATTAATCCACAAGCTAATTAAGTAGAGTAAAAATTGAAATGAAACAGATACTACTACTACTTACAGGATTAAGAGTATTGTGTTCCTTAAAACTCTCTTCAAGAAAAGCAGACTGTTCTTTAGACAACCTGAGTTTCTTCCTTCCATTCGGACCAGTTTCATCGTCATCACTACCCCGAGAAGTACCATCAACGACGTCGTTTCCTCCGATAAGTTCGAAATCTCTTTTGTTACCCAGAAAATTTCCATTTCTGTACACACCAAACGGAGATCCCAGACTGTTCGCCGACGACACTTCCTCCGCCGTTGCCGGAATCCGGTTCATGTTCAGCCTCCTCGCCGCCGGTAGTCCTGACGAACCATTTTCCGAGCTCCCTGTACATCATATAATTTATTCTTAATACTGATTAAGATCTTCGTTTCTTAATTTAATTTATCTCAAAATTAAATAAAGTAGGATAAAATATAAATAAATAAATTGAATTATCTAGCAGAAATATAAAATATTATGCCAACTATTGTTGGATTATATTAATAGATAAGGTACTTGAATTCACTAATTCGAGCTTTGTAGATGTAGAATCCAGGTTTGGGAGACCCAACTATTAAATTGTTCATTGTACAATTGAACACGTAGTAGATAAATAATAAAATAAATAAGAGAATATAAAAAGATTGAGTTTATTATCTAAAACTTAGGAGGCTTATTGTTTCTAATTGAACAAATAAAAATAATATTTTTGTCCCATTTCACTTAAAACATATTAGCAAAATGAGTACCATAATCTATTTAGAAATGAAATATAGGATAGTTAATTACACTTGAAAATAATTGAAAAGCACCTAATTTGACAATTACACTCGTATAAGCAGCTAAGGCAGTTAGTTAACCACTTGAGTGATGAGTTGGTACAAATTAAAGGAAGAATGCAAAACTAAATAGTAGGGGGGCAGAAAAGGGAAATTACCATTATCAGAAGACCAAGGGAGAGAAATCTGGAGAGGAGCAGCAGAAAGAAGATTGAGCTGCAAATGGGTATTTGTATTACTGTTATCTTCATCACTCGAACCTGCTGCTTCTTCTTCTTCATCGGAATCTTCAGATTTCTCCGGTGCTTCAACGCCGTTAGAATTGTTGTTGTTGAGACCCAAGGCCATGCAAAAGTCCAAAGTGCCCTTGCTGTTACTACTGTTGGGTGGTTTCTGGTGGGTGTTTGCTAAGAAAGCAAAGGGTTTTTCTGGGTTTCCCAAGCTCAAGCCAAGCTCCATGGTAAGTAGTCACTAACTAAAAGGTGGGTTTAGGAAGAAAAAAGGAGTTTTGGATTGGAACTAGGAGGACGACTGTAAAGACTCTTTATAGACGAGTTTGGTGTAGTATGTAATGTAATAATTAATGTGATTTATTTATTTAATGAAGAATGGTGGTTTTTGGTTTTAATCCTTTATTTTATTGTTTATTGTTTTTGGTGTGGGGGGACACAAGGGTAGTAGGGAGGAGTAGATCTAGTAGACCAAGCCAAACATGATTAATTGAATGAATTCTCCTCCTTTTTTTTCACTTTGTATCCATTTTAGGAAGGATACATATATGCCATTATCTTTTTGGATAAACTACTTTTAACATGACAATAATTAAACAAAGTCTCATAACTATCTAAATAAATTATTTAAAGACGATCTATGTTATTAATAAAACTATCAATGTTATTAATTGACGTACATGTTGTTAAAAATAAATGTTTGTTGTAATAAAAAACACGATGTTCATAATATAGGTGTTTTGATTAATAACATCGATAAATTTCTTGACAATATAGGTCCGTTTTTAGGTAAATTATTTAGAGATTGTCTCGAGAGACTTGCTCAACCATAATTAGATTAAGTCTCCCAATAGACGGTATTTAAATAATTTATCTAGAGAGGAACCTATATATTATTAAAAAAAATATTTGTATTATTAATAAAAACACATATGTTCTCAATCACTACAAAAATACAGTTTTATTTAAATGCTAAAGGTGTTGATCCGTCTAAATCCTAGCGACAGATAATTCGATCCCCGAACAACGCGTCACTATTTTTTTGGCGAAGGATAAGTATTTAAATCTAAATAACGTAATGGCGGCCAGATTAATCCGTTGATCGTCAATCAATTAGCGATTATATCCACCAATGTGACGGATTTTTTACGCTAAATCCCACCACTAATCCGCCTTAGTTTTTTACATTTAACGTGGATTTTTTCCGTCGCTAAGTTCTTGTTTAAAAAAATTCTTTTATATTTATGTTTCACATTTCACATTTTTCACATAATATAATCATAGATAATATACGAAATAATTAAATTGCATTAATATACCCGAAACAATATAAATTGTCCATAACAAGTCCAAAGTATGCAAGCACAAGAAGGTGAAATAGTGTCAAAGTATATATGTAGCATAAACAATATAAGTCTGATGTAACTAAGAATCGGGAGGAGGCGGTGGGTGAGACTGGGAAGAAGTCTTGAACATCTGTCAAAGCGTCCATCCGATGAGCATGAGCATGTTCCTCAAGCACTTGCTCGTAAGCTACCTGGTGTGACTATTTCCTAGTGGAGATGAGTCGTCATCTCTTGAACACAATAGTCTGTGAAGAGATTAGATCGCGATCTGATCCACAGGACTCGAGAAGCTACCAAAACTCATGGAAGGGCCCAAACTTCCAATCCATATGTTCGCCCTTCTGTCATTGGGTTGATCTCGAAGAAGATCTGGTCTTGCTCTTGATTGACTCATGACCGTCGATCATCCTCTCATCCATCCTCCTCCACCTCACTCTTGCAATTATAAATTACATACGAAATGATATGCAATTTTGGGAATCACTTTAAAATACTCGAATACAAATGTTAACCTTAAGAAAAGCGTCCATGTCAATACGGCTTAGCCTTCGTGAGCTTAAAAAGCGTCCGCAAATGTCGTCCAGGATGTCATTCTTGACTTAGCCTTCTTGAAGTGGTACAGAGCACTCTTGGTTTCCTCTGTTGGCCTAAAAAATATATGTGCAAACAAGTAGTTAGTTGAAATGAAAGAAAAAACTATTATGTATCATATTCCAAGTCATAAACAACATATTTACTAACCTCCATCACGTGATGCTGTAACAACGGCGACCATGGTGATAAAGCGGTGCCCATACAATCTCATGGCTCGAACAAGCGGCATGCATTCTTGTAAGCTTGATCTGGATAAAGGGATCATTCGATCGCCCCAAGTGCCCACTCGTCATCCCCACCCGAGTTGGTTGTCTGCGTGTCTCCTTCATTTTGTAAACCATTTTCCTATAGATATGCGACCAAAGTCTAAAGCAGTACAAGCTGGGGACACGGGCATTGGGAATGTAGTAGTCCTTCTACAACAATTTCATTCAAAGTAAAAATTACACAAGTTTAAAGAAGGATAACAATTTAAATATAACACCAAGTTTAGTGGCTAACATACCACTCAAATTGTGTGCAATAAGTTCATGAATAAATACCAACATATCACCCAAGTTTATGGCACAACAAGTTCATGAATGGTGACTAACACATCAAAACAAGCTTAGTGGTAACATACCGCTCAAATTGTCTTAAAATTGACTAACACAATGGTGACTAACATATCACCCAAGTTCAGTGGCTAACATACCACTCAAATGACACAACAAGTTCATGAATGGTGACTAACATATCAAAACAAGTTTAGTGGTAACATACTACTCAAATTGTCCTAAAATTGACTAACACAATGGTTACTAACATATCACCCAAGTTTAGTGGCTAGCATACCACTCAAATGACACAACAAGTTCATGAATAGTGACTAACACATCAAAACAAGCTTAGCGGTAACATACCACTCAAATTGTCCTAAAATTGACTAACACAATGGTGACTAACATACCACCCAAGTTCAGTGGCTAACATACTACTCACAGATATAGTGGCTAACATATATACCACACACTAACACAATGATTAAAAAAAAATAAAGCATTCATTGTAACATGCATTTTCGTTAATATAATCACCAAATATTCTCAAAACACTTAATTAAATCTTCATAATCTAGTGTATATATACGAATTTATCGAATCAATATTACTTTGTACTTACAAACATCCTAACATTATACTAATTAACAATACAAATTCACAATCAATATATCAATTGCACAAAGTTAACTAGCTAGTATACTATAGCTCACATAAACATACAATTGATCTAATTAGTCGAAATTAACAAAATTCCCAAATTTGTCAACAAGTAAGGGTTCCAAAACACTCAACTAAATCTTTCTAATCCTACTACATATACGAAAATATCAAATTAACAACCCTATATACTTCCAAACATCCTAACATTATACTAAAAATCTAAATTCATAATCAATATATCAATTGAACATCTCAAAGTTAACACACTACGTAATATAAGCTAAACTAACTACTACATACTTACAATAAACATACAATTGCTCAAATTAATGAAATTAATAAAATCGCATATTTGGCAAAGTTATGGTTTTGCGAAATACCTTGATTAATTTGAAAAAGATGAAATTGGTTGACCACAGGCTCCTTGTCCCACGAGCTTGAAGACTCAAAATTGGTAGGAGCAATTGAGTTTTGAAATTGGAAATGGCGAAATGAAGAAGAAAGAAGGAATAAAAGAAAATTCGAAGCGAAATGGAGAAGAAAAGGGCTTCTGCCCGATAGTATATATATTTTAGCGACGGATCGCTATCTGTGGCTAAAATCGATTTTCTTTATATTTTTTTATTTTTTTTATTTTGGTCAACTTATTTAACGACGGATATTTTTATCCGTCATTATTTAGCGACGGAAAAATATCCGTCGCTAATTTGGCGATGGATTGAGCGAATTCACTCAATCCGCTAAACTTCGATTTCTTGTAGTGAATATTGGTCTTTTTTTTAATATTACAACAATACTCATTTCGTTAACAACATAAACATTTTAATTAATAAAACGGATGATTTTTGTATAACATAGTACGTCTTTAGATAAGTTATCTAGAGACCATCTCTCATGAGACTTTGTGCCATAATTATTCATGATTTACGTCATTCTTAAGTACCCGTATGTATAAAAATCAGAGTAGAAAATATGATTTAAATGAGAAAAATTAATGTGATTGAGTAAATTAAATATGACTTAAATGAGAAAAACTCCATATGACAAATAAGTTCCAAACTTAACTTCTCATATTTCGTTCTGGACAGTGATAAACTGAACTTCTCATCCTTTAAATATAAATATTTAACCATCCCTCCTTAGCGATTTACTATGATTAAGCAAAAAAATTCTTCTTTTCTAGTCAAACTACTTTATTCGGTGTCTTATATTTTATTCAATCGTTTTTCTATTATATTTATCATATCTCTACTTTATTGACTATTTACTCAAAAATTGTTTGAATGGGGACTTGGAGAGTATTATCATAACAATATTATTGCGATAGGATTGATGAGATGTGATGTGATGCGTTAATCAGTTTTTTGGAAAATTTTGTGAGATAGGTGTGGGTTATTCTGGTAATTGTTGAAGCATGAGGACCCACTCCTGTAATACCTAATGGCGTTCATGTAAATTCACAGTCTAGCTGGTGGTTGATTTAGGATCATCATTAAAAAAGGAATACTCGTTGTAATAGTGATGATTAGCAGTGTAATGAGCGTTTGACCGACATACACGTGGAAGGCCATCTCATCTCATCTCATCTCATCTCATTCTATTCTCTCATAGTAGTACTTACTATTCCTCCTATTTTTATGAACTTTGGTCTCCGCATGTGTCCCTCTTTCAAGATTTTGGGGGACCCTTGTTTCTAACCTCTCTCTTTACTCTTAATAAAATCCCACTTTTAATCAATCTATCTTCTTTTCTAAACAACGCGTTTACTCTACTTTTAACAAATTAATCCATGTTCGATCAAGTCACAGATTACAGTGCACTTGCAATCTTATACCATTCACATGTGGAAAGTGTTTAACGAATCCGTTTGAATTATATATATTAATCCTCACGATTCCATTCGAATCAATTTAAGTTTAACACGAGAGAATTACATATCGTAACTACCTGACCCATCACCAAGGGCGGACGGGAATGTCAATTGCATGGATTGATCCTGCGGCCAGTATACAAAATCCAAGAACACTTCCACTTTCAACACAAATCAACTGAGCTTTCTTACAAATTAAAATATATGAATTATAAATATGGAATCATATATCAAAATTACACGCGTTAAAATATAAAACAAAGACAATTCATTCACACGTGCAGTAACATAAGAGACCGGAAGAGCGAAAATTACTATAACATTTGAGAACACATTGAATTCAATTGTTTATCTTCCTTTAGATAAATTTGACATGTTTATCTATTTGATTAATAGATATGCTTGATGTTAGTAAACATATGATATGCTTGATGTGAGTAAACATATAGTAGTATATACTAATTATTTGCTCATCATGTTTTTTGTTACTTACTTGTAATTTTGTTAATGAAATTGTCTTTAGTGTATACCAATCGATGGTTTGAGAATGATCAACTCTTGTATTTTATATATTTTCTTTTATAATGTATTTCCTTGTATATTTTTCATTATTAGTTGTTATTTTCTTAAAAAATCTTTAATTTAGATTGCTTCCATCAATTTTGTTATGTTTAGTAACTACGTGGTTTTAAAAAATGTATATATAGTATTTATATTTGAATGATGAAATCTATAATAATCATAAAAAGAGGGTAAAACCTAATCTGAGGAGACATGGGGTGGTGGGAGGTGGCGGTGCGCCACCCCAAAATTTTCATTTTTCTTTATTACTATAGGCATATTTTAGAGAATTATATGTTCGCCACCCCTAAATTTTTTAATTAGTACATTTAGTTTTGACTTTATAATTAAATAAGTTGAAAAAATTATATAATTTGAAAAATTTAAAGTAAGTCTATTGAGAGACGGTTTTATGGAAAAAATAAAAGAGACAGACAAATATTATAGTTTTATCAAAAAAACATTAGAGGTTTTACTAAAAACATCGGTCATATACATATACATTAAAAAAATAATATAAAATGTATACGTACTCATTGAACGTTATACATATACTTAAGAACATCAATCCGCCTCTCACTAATACACGTCTCTTCTAAAACTTTGTGATTGAAGAGATATTTTACTAATAAACTAATTTAAGAGGGTTATATCGGTTGTTTTTATACTTTTAGAGCAAGTTCTATAAGCGTGCATTTTTTATCATGAAAACTACATAGATAAGACTGCGGAGTTCGATGGAGAATGTCTTCTTGTCTAGCAATTTGATAATGCATATTGAAATGGATTGCGAGAGTTTTGATATTGATTCAATCAATGATGATTTTGAGAAGATGATGAGACGTAGAGTACGATATAGAAGTGGGTCGTTTATTCATTTTGCTTTACCTTTTTGTGATGTGGTTCTTTCGATCCTTTCATTTTACTTGAATATTCATATTTAAATATGTATGATGAATTTGGTGTAAAAAATATCAATCCGACCCGGCCCGGCCCGTCCTAATCGACCTAACTAAATTACATATTGTGGTAGTGTTATAATCTTTCATACACTTTCAAATCGCCTCTGGCTGCCGGAATATGTGAGTATAACGGTCGAAAGAAAAAAGAGAAAAAAACAAAAGAGTCGGAAAATAAGTATTGCGTCAGCACACCAAAAAAAAAAAATTGGATCCGCCCTTGGCCATCGCCCATGCCGATTGGACGATTACATGAACCATACTCAGCTACTTGTTTTATAAAACTGGAACACTGATGTTGTTGTTGTCAGATTTGTTGGGCGCCCCTAATAATGGAACATGAATTAAGGCAACCTTAATTGGACTCAATCTACCAACTAAAACATACCAAAACGGGAAACAATATACTACTCCTTGTAGTCTTGTTATAATTTGAGCAACTACTTAGAAAATCAATGGCTATAATTTGAGAAAGCTACATAGGAGTAATGACTAGTATCGCCTCTAATATTATTCAAAGGGTACTATTTAAATATTACTCCTTCCATTAATTCTTTATAAAACTTGACATTTTACTATTTTATGGCCAAATATCTCCGACTTTAATTACTCTGAAACTATAATAGTAAATAATTTAATAAAATCATATTATAAAAATTTAATTACTAAATTTTCACTATATGATTTTATTAAATTATTCTTATTATCATTATGGTCAAAATAACAATCGACCAAGAAAAGTCAAATGAAAGTTTTATAAAAAAACGAAAGGAGTATATATATATATATATATATATATATATATATATATATATATATATATATATCATGAAAAACATTAAACTTATAAAAATGTCCAAAGTAATCAATTTATATTGCTACTTCTCAAATAGATTCCTCGAATATACAAACAAAAGCCAAATGCTTTTAGAATCTTTAATTTCATACTGAATAATACTCCCTCTATTCATCCTATTCATATTATAAGATGTTTTAGATTTTCATACAACTTAAAGCAACTCTCTTCAAGAAAGTTTTGATAAAAGATTGAAACATGAATGTTGGTGTTTTGGATAAATAAATTTACCAATAAAATATGAGAAATATACTTAATTTTTGTAGAGTCCAACACAAAATAAATGAATAACAATAAATAAATGGTTAGTTGCATATAAAATGATGAAAATACAAAATCACATGATAGAATCTCCTAAAACATCTTATATTAAGTAAAAAGTTAATAAGCCAAAGCATTTTATAAAAAGAATAGGAGGGAGTAGTAAATTTTCTAGAATATGATCTAATAAACGTTTAAGTTATAACCTATATACTTAAGATCTTTATATAAGAATACTGATGTTTTTCATACACGAAAATTTATTTTATATTAACAATATACTTATTTTAATTAATGATATTGATATTTTTATTAAAAATATTGGGGTATTTTTAAAGTACAAAGATGATATGAAATTGAAACTATTTGGTTAATATTTAAAATTGCATCATAGAGGCAGTACTTGATTGACACGTGGGATATTATGGAGGGGGTGGCAAGAAAAAAGTACTTGGGTGTTAAGGAGCAGACAGTTGGGTAGTTAACGGGAAAATTGATTAGCATGAGTGAACAATAATGATGATGTGTAATAATAAATTAATAATGATAAAAAGTAGAGATAACTTAAGCATGATGTTTGACTCATAATTACTACAAATGACTATTTTTCTCTTTATGCTTTTCCGGACAACCACAAAGTCAAATCGAATCCGATGTTTTCTACCTTTATCGTATTTCTCCACCACAAATTCATTAATTATATGGTGTACATATAAATCATACTGCGATAATCACAATAACATTAGTGAGAGACCTATGTTAGAATTTGAGAATTGATATATAGTGTACCATGTAGAAACTCTTGTGATGTAATTTATTCGTCACAAAAAATCATTCTGTTTTGTCATTTTTTGGTATTAACTAAAACGAAGTGAATGGGAAGCTTTTGGTGGGACGAATGAAGTAGTAACATTTTAATAGAGTATTTCGATATATATATATATACACCGTATAATAGTATATGGGAGTGCAGTAAGTATAGTACTGTATTGTATACAAAATCGGATTTGGGTGTGGGAGAAAGTGAAAGGTTGTTGAGGTTCATTGAAGATGAGCATTGATTATCTCCATGATTCATGCTTCTTTCATGCATGCATTGTCCCCTTCAACAACATTTAAAAATACATTATTAATATATTTATTGTGTGGTGGTATGATACCATACCATATCATTAAAATCAAAGGAAGCAAGGCATGAGTTCAAGAATTACAATACTCTGAAAAGCATGACATTTGTTGCCTTTATAATCCACAGATAGATTGATAGGGTGCACGATGGACTCACTTCTCACTTTAGTCGGATTAATTGATACTTCCTCGGTGAGAAAAGTATTCTCGTTGGTTTTATTGATGAACAAAATAATAAATTCGCTAGAAAATAATAAGTATAAATGAATAAAAATATTGAATTGTTAAGTGAAATTTATGTATTATTTAATAAATACGAATAAGATAAAAATAGTGTGTTGCTAAGTTATAATATACGTGTTTTATGGGGTTATATGTTAAGTGAGTTATAATGCAACATTATCAAAATGGAAATGATCACAACTTTCATTGGGAAGATAAACTGACGAATGTGAAGCTTTTTAGACGGAGGAAGTTTATATAGCTTTAGATGATAAATTATATTTATGGTATTAAAGTATGAGAAGTTGATGATAGGTGTCAAATTCGATGATAATTTCAACTTGAAATATGATACTAATTAAAGATTCATGTAGAAATGAGTTAATCATTATCTCATCGTGGGAACATCTACACCACTTGTGAGAGATTCATTTAAAGTACATGTAAGTAGGATAACATTCTCCTTTAACAAGAATTTTTAAGGGGATTATGACCAATTTAATAAATTTTTGATGACGTAAAATAAAAAATATGCAATGTGTGACATGCCAAATAATAGTGTATAAAGTTAAAAGGCCGGGATGATAATCCAATTTAATGAATTTTAGATGAACAAGTAAAATAAAAATTGATAGTATGTGTAACATAACAAAAAGTTAATATTGGATAAACGTGTGTATTTTCCATTTCTATATATATAGTATATATGAAATTTTAGGGAACATTGGATGAAAACTTATCAAAATTTCTAGATATGGAATTCGTGTTTGGATTTAAATTAGAGTTTGAGTTTTTTCAACACGTTTGGTTGCCTTTGTCAAAAAGTTTATGTTTGTTTATCCATTACTTACACTATGCTACTCTCTAGTTGTGTTAATATTTATCAACTTTAAAATTTATATATTTCATTAAATCCTATTAATATTATAATTTAATATAAAATATAAAATTTCAAAATCTAATTCTCAGTTTATTAATATTTATCAAATCTAAGTTGTGTTTGAATTCAATACCCGATTACTAGTGTTTTATTTGTTTTGTCTTAGTTTTATTTTACTTCGTCTTTCATGCCAACCACACATTTTACCTGCCATGTGTATGTGTAATACTAGCACACTAGCATTACTCATCAATCTTACCTTTATTTCATTTCAAGTAAAATTCAAATCATTCAACTGCTATTTAATTCCTAACATTCGGCTATATCTTACAAATGAAGCTATGTCAATGATTCGTAATACGATTAACTGTTGATCTCACTTCTAGTACCATAATCTTTTCGTTGCCACTCGGTTACCAAAAGTTTCAAGGAAATCAGACTTTGATACAGCCGACAAAACGATTTAGTGAAAAAAGATAGATACAGGATATTGGTGTATCGAGCCGAACTCCAGATAATTGGATTAAACTCGAAGTTTTAATTGAGCTTAGGAACATCAGGCTCGTTATCTAAATGAGCCACATTATCTAAACAGAGCCTCAAAATTAAGCTACTTGAACTTCCAAGTGACTTGCAATCTAACTCAAGACTGGAAGAAAGAATATAAATTAGTGTATATGAAAAATAGTTAAAAATGAAATATAAAAACATGTAAATTAATAAAAGCAATGAGCATGGCTCCAAGCCTCTTCAGGCAAACAAGCACAAACGTAAGCTCGAGATTAGATCAACAACACTTATTATTGAAGTTAGCCAAGCTTTCAGTATTTTAACGGTCGAGAAGCGAATTGAGTATTCGTTAAAGTTCCCACTTTAGCATAAGAGTCCTAATAACCACATA
>JAIFAC010000013.1:0-57500 GCA_026545765.1 Plantago major
TATGAAACTTCTCATTTAATTGAACTATTTTGGTTGATGGGACCTCGATTTAAAGCGTATTTCGAGACCTCTTGTCTTCAATAAAACTCGAAGCCCGGGTGGTACTGATTTTTTGTAGAAACACTTTCGATAGATTAGTTTGTGTCAAATTTTATTCACATGATATGGTTTGGTATGAAACCTATTCGCACATATTGAACTATTTTGGTTGATCGAATCTCGATTTAAGCGTATTTCCGAGACCTCTTGTCTTCAATAAAACTCGAAGGGGTAGTACGATTTTTTTGTGAAACACTCGATAGTTAGTTTGTGTCAAATTTTATTCACATGATATGGTTTGTGGTATGAAACCTATTCTACGCACATATTGAACTATTTTGGTTGATCGAACCTCGATTTAAAAGCGTATTTCCGAGACCTCTTGTCTTCAATAAAACTTCGAGGGTAGTACCGATTTTTGTGAAACCTTTCGATAGATTAGTTTGTGTCAAATTTTATTCACATGATATGGTTTGTGGTATGAAACCTATTCTCGCTTTATATTGAACTATTTTGGTTGATCGAACCTCGATTTAAAAGCGTATTTCGAGACCTCTTGTCTTCAATAAAACTCGAAGGGGTAGTACGATTTTTGTGAAACACTCGATGGAGTTAGTTTGTGTCAAATTTTATTCACATGATATGGTTGTGGTATGAAACCTATTCTCGCACATATTGAACTATTTTGGTTGATCGAACCTCGATTTAAAAGCGTATTTCGAGACCTCTTGTCTTCAATAAAACTCAAAGGGGTAGTAACGATTTTTGTGAAACACTCGATAGAGTTAGTTGTGTCAAATTTTATTCACATGATATGGTTTGTGGTATGAAACCTATTCTCGCACATATTGAACTATTTTGGTTGATGGAACCTCGATTTAAAAGCGTATTTCGAGACCTCTTGTCTTCAATAAAACTTCAAAGGGGTAGTACCGCGATTTTTGTGAAACACTTTCGATAGAGTTAGTTTGTGTCAAATTTTATTCACATGATATGGTTTGTGGTATGAAACCTATTCTCGCACATATTGAACTATTTTGGTTGATGGGATCTCGATTTAAAAGCGTATTTCGAGACCTCTTGTCTTCAATAAAACTCAAAGGGGTAGTACCGATTTTTGTGAAACACTTTCGATAGAGTTAGTTTGTGTCAAATTTTATTCACATGATATGGTTTGTGGTATGAAACCTATTCTACGCACATATTGAACTATTTTGGTTGATCGAACCTCGATTTAAAAGCGTATTTCGAGACCTCTTGTCTTCAATAAAACTCAAAGGGGGTAGTACGATTTTTGTGAAACACTCGATAGAGTTAGTTTGTGTCAAATTTTATTCACATGATATGGTTTGTGGTATGAAACCTATTCTCGCACATATTGAACTATTTTGGTTGATCGAACCTCGATTTAAAAGCGTATTTCGAGACCTCTTGTCTTCAATAAAACTCGAAGGGGTAGTACGATTTTTGTGAAACACTCGATAGAGTTAGTTTGTGTCAAATTTTATTCACATGATATGGTTTGTGGTATGAAACCTATTCTCGCACATATTGAACTATTTTGGTTGATCAGACCTCGATTTAAAAGCGTATTTCCGAGACCTCTTGTCTTCAATAAAACTTCGAAGGGGTAGTACGATTTTTGTGAAACACTTTCGATAGAGTTAGTTTGTGTCAAATTTTATTCATGATATGGTTTGTGGTATGAAACCTATTCTCGCACATATTGAACTATTTTGGTTGATCAGATCTCGATTTAAAAGCGTATTTCGAGACCTCTTGTCTTCAATAAAACTCGAAGGGGTAGTACGATTTTTTGTGGAAACACTCGATAGAGTTAGTTTGTGTCAAATTTTATTCACATGATATGGTTTGTGGTATGAAACCTATTCTACGCATATTGAACTATTTTGGTTGATCGAATCTCGATTTAAGCGTATTTCGAGACCTCTTGTCTTCAATAAAACTTCGAAAGGGGTAGTACCACGATTTTTTGTGAAACACTTTCGATAGAGTTAGTTTGTGTCAAATTTTATTCACATGATATGGTTTGTGGTATGAAACCTATTCTCGCTTTATATTGAACTATTTTGGTTGATCGAACCTCGATTTAAGCGTATTTCCGAGACCTCTTGTCTTCAATAAAACTCGAAGGGGTAGTACGATTTTTGTGAAACACTCGATAGAGTTAGTTTGTGTCAAATTTTATTCACATGATATGGTTTGTGGTATGAAACCTATTCTCGCATATTGAACTATTTTGGTTGATCGGATCTCGATTTAAAACGTATTTCGAGACCTCTTGTCTTCAATAAAACTTCGAAGGGGTAGTACCGATTTTTGTGAAACACTCGATAGAGTTAGTTTGTGTCAAATTTTATTCACATGATATGGTTTGTGGTATGAAACCTATTCTCGCACATATTGAACTATTTTGGTTGATCGAACCTCGATTTAAAAGCGTATTTCGAGACCTCTTGTCTTCAATAAAACTCGAAGGGTAGTACCGATTTTTTGTGAAACACTCGATAGAGTTAGTTTGTGTCAAATTTTATTCACATGATATGGTTTGTGGTATGAAACCTATTCTCGCACATATTGAACTATTTTGGTTGATCGGATCTCGATTTAAAAGCGTATTTCGAGACCTCTTGTCTTCAATAAAACTTCGAAGGGGTAGTACGATTTTTGTGAAACACTTTCGATAGAGTTAGTTTGTGTCAAATTTTATTCACATGATATGGTTTGTGGTATGAAACCTATTCTCGCACATATTGAACTATTTTGGTTGATCGGACCTCGATTTAAAAGCGTATTTCGAGACCTCTTGTCTTCAATAAAACTTCAAAGGGGTAGTACCACGATTTTTTGTGAAACACTCGATAGAGTTAGTTTGTGTCAAATTTTATTCACATGATATGGTTTGTGGTATGAAACCTATTCGCACATATTGAACTATTTTGGTTGATCGGATCTCGATTTAAGCGTATTTCGAGACCTCTTGTCTTCAATAAAACTTCGAAGGGGTAGTACGATTTTTTGTGAAACACTTTCGATAGAGTTAGTTTGTGTCAAATTTTATTCACATGATATGGTTTGTGGTATGAAACCTATTCTCGCACATATTGAACTATTTTGGTTGATCGAACCTCGATTTAAAAGCGTATTTCGAGACCTCTTGTCTTCAATAAAACTTCGAAGGGTAGTACCACGATTTTTTGTGAAACACTTTCGATAGAGTTAGTTTGTGTCAAATTTTATTCACATGATATGGTTTGTGGTATGAAACCTATTCTCGCATATTGAACTATTTTGGTTGATCGAATCTCGATTTAAAGCGTATTTCGAGACCTCTTGTCTTCAATAAAACTCGAAGGGGTAGTACGATTTTTTGTGAAACACTCGATAGAGTTAGTTTGTGTCAAATTTTATTCACATGATATGGTTTGTGGTATGAAACCTATTCTCGCACATATTGAACTATTTTGGTTGATCGGATCTCGATTTAAAAGCGTATTTCGAGACCTCTTGTCTTCAATAAAACTTCGAAAGGGGTAGTACACGATTTTTTGTGAAACACTTTCGATAGAGTTAGTTTGTGTCAAATTTTATTCACATGATATGGTTTGTGGTATGAAACCTATTCTGCACATATTGAACTATTTTGGTTGATCGAACCTCGATTTAAAAGCGTATTTCGAGACCTCTTGTCTTCAATAAAACTCGAAGGGGTAGTACGATTTTTGTGAAACACTTTCGATAGAGTTAGTTTGTGTCAAATTTTATTCACATGATATGGTTTGTGGTATGAAACCTATTCTCGCACATATTGAACTATTTTGGTTGATCGGACCTCGATTTAAAAGCGTATTTCGAGACCTCTTGTCTTCAATAAAACTTCGAAGGGGTAGTACCGATTTTTGTGAAACACTCGATAGAGTTAGTTTGTGTCAAATTTTATTCACATGATATGGTTTGTGGTATGAAACCTATTCTCGCACATATTGAACTATTTTGGTTGATCGGATCTCGATTTAAAAGCGTATTTCGAGACCTCTTGTCTTCAATAAAACTCGAAGGGGTAGTACGATTTTTGTGAAACACTCGATAGAGTTAGTTTGTGTCAAATTTTATTCACATGATATGGTTTGTGGTATGAAACCTATTCTCGCACATATTGAACTATTTTGGTTGATCGAACCTCGATTTAAAAGCGTATTTCGAGACCTCTTGTCTTCAATAAAACTCGAAGGGGTAGTACGATTTTTGTGAAACACTCGATAGAGTTAGTTTGTGTCAAATTTTATTCACATGATATGGTTTGTGGTATGAAACCTATTCTCGCACATATTGAACTATTTTGGTTGATCGAACCTCGATTTAAAAGCGTATTTCGAGACCTCTTGTCTTCAATAAAACTCGAAGGGGTAGTACCACGATTTTTGTGAAACACTCGATAGAGTTAGTTTGTGTCAAATTTTATTCACATGATATGGTTTGTGGTATGAAACCTATTCTCGCACATATTGAACTATTTTGGTTGATCGAACCTCGATTTAAAAGCGTATTTCGAGACCTCTTGTCTTCAATAAAACTCAAAGGGTAGTACGATTTTTGTGAAACTTTCGATAGAGTTAGTTTGTGTCAAATTTTATTCACATGATATGGTTTGTGGTATGAAACCTATTCTCGCACATATTGAACTATTTTGGTTGATCGAACCTCGATTTAAGCGTATTTCGAGACCTCTTGTCTTGATAAAACTTCGAAGGGGTAGTACGATTTTTGTGAAACACTCGATAGAGTTAGTTTGTGTCAAATTTTATTCACATGATATGGTTTGTGGTATGAAACCTATTCTCGCACATATTGAACTATTTTGGTTGATCGAACCTCGATTTAAAAGCGTATTTCGAGACCTCTTGTCTTCAATAAAACTCGAAGGGGTAGTACCACGATTTTTGTGAAACACTCGATAGAGTTAGTTTGTGTCAAATTTTATTCACATGATATGGTTTGTGGTATGAAACCTATTCTCGCACATATTGAACTATTTTGGTTGATCGGATCTCGATTTAAAAGCGTATTTCGAGACCTCTTGTCTTCAATAAAACTCAAAGGGGTAGTACCACGATTTTTGTGAAACACTCGATAGAGTTAGTTTGTGTCAAATTTTATTCACATGATATGGTTTGTGGTATGAAACCTATTCTCGCACATATTGAACTATTTTGGTTGATCGGATCTCGATTTAAAAGCGTATTTCGAGACCTCTTGTCTTCAATAAAACTCGAAGGGGTAGTACCACGATTTTTTGTGAAACACTTTCGATAGAGTTAGTTTGTGTCAAATTTTATTCACATGATATGGTTTGTGGTATGAAACCTATTCTCGCACATATTGAACTATTTTGGTTGATCGAACCTCGATTTAAAAGCGTATTTCGAGACCTCTTGTCTTCAATAAAACTCAAAGGGGTAGTACGATTTTTTGTGAAACACTCGATAGAGTTAGTTTGTGTCAAATTTTATTCACATGATATGGTTTGTGGTATGAAACCTATTCTCGCACATATTGAACTATTTTGGTTGATCGGATCTCGATTTAAAAAGCGTATTTCGAGACCTCTTGTCTTCAATAAAACTCAAAGGGTAGTACGATTTTTTGTGAAACACTTTCGATAGAGTTAGTTTGTGTCAAATTTTATTCACATGATATGGTTTGTGGTATGAAACCTATTCTCGCACATATTGAACTATTTTGGTTGATCGAACCTCGATTTAAAAGCGTATTTCGAGACCTCTTGTCTTCAATAAAACTCGAAAGGGGTAGTACCGATTTTTGTGAAACACTCGATAGAGTTAGTTTGTGTCAAATTTTATTCACATGATATGGTTTGTGGTATGAAACCTATTCTCGCACATATTGAACTATTTTGGTTGATCGGATCTCGATTTAAAAGCGTATTTCGAGACCTCTTGTCTTCAATAAAACTCGAAGGGGTAGTACGATTTTTGTGAAACACTCGATAGAGTTAGTTTGTGTCAAATTTTATTCACATGATATGGTTTGTGGTATGAAACCTATTCTCGCACATATTGAACTATTTTGGTTGATCGGACCTCGATTTAAAAGTATTTCGAGACCTCTTGTCTTCAATAAAACTCAAAGGGGTAGTACACGATTTATTGTGAAACACTCGATAGAGTTAGTGTGTGTCAAATTTTATTCACATGATATGGTTTGTGGTATGAAACCTATTCTCGCACATATTGAACTATTTTGGTTGATCGGATCTCGATTTAAAAGCGTATTTCGAGACCTCTTGTCTTCAATAAAACTCGAAGGGTAGTACGATTTTTTGTGAAACACTTTCGATAGAGTTAGTTTGTATCAAATTTTATTCACATGATATGGTTTGTGGTATGAAACCTATTCTCGCACATATTGAACTATTTTGGTTGATCGGATCTCGATTTAAAAGCGTATTTCCGAGACCTCTTGTCTTCAATAAAACTTCGAAGGGGTAGTACGATTTTTTGTGAAACACTTTCGACAGAGTTAGTTTGTATCAAATTTTATTCACATGATATGGTTTGTGGTATGAAACCTATTCTCGCACATATTGAACTATTTTGGTTGATCGGATCTCGATTTAAAAGCGTATTTCGAGACCTCTTGTCTTCAATAAAACTCGAAAGGGTAGTACCGATTTTTGTGAAACACTCGATAGAGTTAGTTTGTGTCAAATTTTATTCACATGATATGGTTTGTGGTATGAAACCTATTCTCGCACATATTGAACTATTTTGGTTGATCGAACCTCGATTTAAAAGCGTATTTCGAGACCTCTTGTCTTCAATAAAACTCGAAGGGGTAGTACGATTTTTTGTGAAACACTCGATAGAGTTAGTTTGTGTCAAATTTTATTCACATGATATGGTTTGTGGTATGAAACCTATTCTCGCACATATTGAACTATTTTGGTTGATCGGATCTCGATTTAAAAGCGTATTTCGAGACCTCTTGTCTTCAATAAAACTCAAAGGGGTAGTACCACGATTTTTGTGAAACACTCGATAGAGTTAGTTTGTGTCAAATTTTATTCACATGATATGGTTTGTGGTATGAAACCTATTCTCGCACATATTGAACTATTTTGGTTGATCGGATCTCGATTTAAAAGCGTATTTCGAGACCTCTTGTCTTCAATAAAACTTCGAAGGGGTAGTACCGATTTTTGTGAAACACTCGATAGAGTTAGTTTGTGTCAAATTTTATTCACATGATATGGTTTGTGGTATGAAACCTATTCTCGCACATATTGAACTATTTTGGTTGATCGAACCTCGATTTAAAAGCGTATTTCGAGACCTCTTGTCTTCAATAAAACTCGAAGGGGTAGTACGATTTTTGTGAAACACTCGATAGAGTTAGTTTGTGTCAAATTTTATTCACATGATATGGTTTGTGGTATGAAACCTATTCTCGCACATATTGAACTATTTTGGTTGATCGAATCTCGATTTAAAAGCGTATTTCGAGACCTCTTGTCTTCAATAAAACTCAAAGGGGTAGTACGATTTTTTGTGAAACACTCGATAGAGTTAGTTTGTGTCAAATTTTATTCACATGATATGGTTTGTGGTATGAAACCTATTCTCGCACATATTGAACTATTTTGGTTGATCGGATCTCGATTTAAAAGCGTATTTCCGAGACCTCTTGTCTTCAATAAAACTCAAAGGGGTAGTACGATTTTTGTGAAACACTTTCGATAGAGTTAGTTTGTCAAATTTTATTCACATGATATGGTTTGTGGTATGAAACCTATTCTCGCACATATTGAACTATTTTGGTTGATCGGATCTCGATTTAAAAGCGTATTTCGAGACCTCTTGTCTTCAATAAAACTCGAAAGGGGTAGTACGATTTTTGTGAAACACTCGATAGGATTAGTTTGTGTCAAATTTTATTCACATGATATGGTTTGTGGTATGAAACCTATTCTCGCACATATTGAACTATTTTGGTTGATCGGATCTCGATTTAAAAGCGTATTTCCGAGACCTCTTGTCTTCAATAAAACTCAAAGGGGTAGTACGATTTTTGTGAAACACTTTCGATAGAGTTAGTTTGTGTCAAATTTTATTCACATGATATGGTTTGTGGTATGAAACCTATTCTCGCATATTGAACTATTTTGGTTGATCGAACCTCGATTTAAAAGCGTATTTCGAGACCTCTTGTCTTCAATAAAACTCAAAGGGGTAGTACCGATTTTTGTGAAACACTCGATAGAGTTAGTTTGTGTCAAATTTTATTCACATGATATGGTTTGTGGTATGAAACCTATTCTCGCACATATTGAACTATTTTGGTTGATCGGACCTCGATTTAAAAGCGTATTCCGAGACCTCTTGTCTTCAATAAAACTCGAAGGGTAGTACGATTTTTTGTGAAACACTCGATAGAGTTAGTTTGTGTCAAATTTTATTCACATGATATGGTTTGTGGTATGAAACCTATTCTCGCACATATTGAACTATTTTGGTTGATCGGATCTCGATTTAAAAGCGTATTTCGAGACCTCTTGTCTTCAATAAAACTCAAAGGGTAGTACGATTTTTGTGAAACACTCGATAGAGTTAGTTTGTGTCAAATTTTATTCACATGATATGGTTTGTGGTATGAAACCTATTCTCGCACATATTGAACTATTTTGGTTGATCGGATCTCGATTTAAAAGCGTATTTCGAGACCTCTTGTCTTCAATAAAACTCGAAAGGGTAGTTAACGATTTTTTGTGAAACACTCGATAGAGTTAGTTTGTGTCAAATTTTATTCACATGATATGGTTTGTGGTATGAAACCTATTCTCGCACATATTGAACTATTTTGGTTGATCGGATCTCGATTTAAAAGCGTATTTCGAGACCTCTTGTCTTCAATAAAACTCAAAGGGGTAGTACCGATTTTTTGTGAAACACTCTATAGAGTTAGTTTGTGTCAAATTTTATTCACATGATATGGTTTGTGGTATGAAACCTATTCTCGCACATATTGAACTATTTTGGTTGATCGGATCTCGATTTAAAAGCGTATTTCGAGACCTCTTGTCTTCAATAAAACTCAAAGGGGTAGTACGATTTTTGTGAAACACTTTCGATAGAGTTAGTTTGTGTCAAATTTTATTCATGATATGGTTTGTGGTATGAAACCTATTCTCGCACATATTGAACTATTTTGGTTGATCGAACCTCGATTTAAAAGCGTATTTCGAGACCTCTTGTCTTCAATAAAACTCGAAGGGGTAGTACGATTTTTGTGAAACACTCGATAGAGTTAGTTTGTGTCAAATTTTATTCACATGTTATGGTTTGTGGTATGAAACCTATTCTCGCACATATTGAACTATTTTGGTTGATCGGATCTCGATTTAAAAAGCGTATTTCGAGACCTCTTGTCTTCAATAAAACTCAAAGGGGTAGTACCGATTTTTTGTGAAACACTCGATAGAGTTAGTTTGTGTCAAATTTTATTCACATGATATGGTTTGTGGTATGAAACCTATTCTCGCACATATTGAACTATTTTGGTTGATCGGATCTCGATTTAAAAGCGTATTTCGAGACCTCTTGTCTTCAATAAAACTCAAAGGGGTAGTACACGATTTTTGTGAAACACTCGATAGAGTTAGTTTGTGTCAAATTTTATTCACATGATATGGTTTGTGGTATGAAACCTATTCTCGCACATATTGAACTATTTTGGTTGATCGGATCTCGATTTAAAAGCGTATTTCGAGACCTCTTGTCTTCAATAAAACTCGAAGGGGTAGTACCGATTTTTTGTGAAACACTCTATAGAGTTAATTTGTGTCAAATTTTATTCACATGATATGGTTTGTGGTATGAAACCTATTCTCGCACATATTGAACTATTTTGGTTGATCGGATCTCGATTTAAAAGCGTATTTCGAGACCTCTTGTCTTCAATAAAACTCAAAGGGGTAGTACCGATTTTTTGTGAAACACTTTCGATAGAGTTAGTTTGTGTCAAATTTTATTCACATGATATGGTTTGTGGTATGAAACCTATTCTCGCACATATTGAACTATTTTGGTTGATCGGACCTCGATTTAAAAGCGTATTTCGAGACCTCTTGTCTTGATAAAACTTCGAAGGGGTAGTACCACGATTTTTTGTGAAACACTCGATAGAGTTAGTTTGTGTCAAATTTTATTCACATGATATGGTTTGTGGTATGAAACCTATTCTCGCATATTGAACTATTTTGGTTGATCGGATCTCGATTTAAAAGCGTATTTCGAGACCTCTTGTCTTCAATAAAACTCGAAGGGGTAGTACCACGATTTTTGTGAAACACTCGATAGAGTTAGTTTGTGTCAAATTTTATTCACATGATATGGTTTGTGGTATGAAACCTATTCTCGCACATATTGAACTATTTTGGTTGATCGGACCTCGATTTAAAAGCGTATTTCGAGACCTCTTGTCTTCAATAAAACTCAAAGGGGTAGTACGATTTTTGTGAAACACTCGATAGAGTTAGTTTGTGTCAAATTTTATTCACATGATATGGTTTGTGGTATGAAACCTATTCTCACATATTGAACTATTTTGGTTGATGGGACTCGATTTAAAAGCGTATTTCGAGACCTCTTGTCTTCAATAAAACTCGAAGGGTAGTACACGATTTTTGTGAAACACTCGATAGAGTTAGTTTGTGTCAAATTTTATTCACATGATATGGTTTGTGGTATGAAACCTATTCTCGCATATTGAACTATTTTGGTTGATCGGATCTCGATTTAAAAGCGTATTTCGAGACCTCTTGTCTTCAATAAAACTTCGAAGGGGTAGTACGATTTTTGTGAAACACTCGATAGAGTTAGTTTGTGTCAAATTTTATTCACATGATATGGTTTGTGGTATGAAACCTATTCTCGCACATATTGAACTATTTTGGTTGATCGGATCTCGATTTAAAAGCGTATTTCGAGACCTCTTGTCTTCAATAAAACTTCGAAGGGGTAGTACGATTTTTTGTGAAACACTTTCGATAGAGTTAGTTTGTGTCAAATTTTATTCACATGATATGGTTTGTGGTATGAAACCTATTCTCACATATTGAACTATTTTGGTTGATCGAACCTCGATTTAAAAGCGTATTTCGAGACCTCTTGTCTTCAATAAAACTCAAAGGGGTAGTACCGATTTTTTGTGAAACACTCGATAGAGTTAGTTTGTGTCAAATTTTATTCACATGATATGGTTTGTGGTATGAAACCTATTCTCACATATTGAACTATTTTGGTTGATCGGATCTCGATTTAAAAGCGTATTTCGAGACCTCTTGTCTTCAATAAAACTCAAAGGGGGTAGTACGATTTTTGTGAAACACTTTCGATAGAGTTAGTTTGTGTCAAATTTTATTCACATGATATGGTTTGTGGTATGAAACCTATTCTCGCACATATTGAACTATTTTGGTTGATCGAATCTCGATTTAAAAGCGTATTTCGAGACCTCTTGTCTTCAATAAAACTCAAAGGGGTAGTACACGATTTTTGTGAAACACTCGATAGAGTTAGTTTGTGTCAAATTTATTCACATGATATGGTTTGTGGTATGAAACCTATTCTCGCACATATTGAACTATTTTGGTTGATCGGATCTCGATTTAAAAGCGTATTTCGAGACCTCTTGTCTTCAATAAAACTCAAAGGGGTAGTACGATTTTGTGAAACACTCGATAGAGTTAGTTTGTGTCAAATTTTATTCACATGATATGGTTTGTGGTATGAAACCTATTCTCGCACATATTGAACTATTTTGGTTGATCGGATCTCGATTTAAAAGCGTATTTCGAGACCTCTTGTCTTCAATAAAACTCAAAGGGGTAGTACGATTTTTTGTGAAACACTCGATAGAGTTAGTTGTGTCAAATTTTATTCATGATATGGTTTGTGGTATGAAACCTATTCTCGCACATATTGAACTATTTTGGTTGATCGGATCTCGATTTAAAGCGTATTTCGAGACCTCTTGTCTTCAATAAAACTCGAAGGGGTAGTACCGATTTTTGTGAAACACTCGATAGAGTTAGTTTGTGTCAAATTTTATTCACATGATATGGTTTGTGGTATGAAACCTATTCTCGCACATATTGAACTATTTTGGTTGATCGGACCTCGATTTAAAAGCGTATTTCGAGACCTCTTGTCTTCAATAAAACTCGAAGGGGTAGTACCGATTTTTGTGAAACACTTTCGATAGAGTTAGTTTGTGTCAAATTTTATTCACATGATATGGTTTGTGGTATGAAACCTATTCTCGCACATATTGAACTATTTTGGTTGATCGGATCTCGATTTAAAAGCGTATTTCGAGACCTCTTGTCTTCAATAAAACTCAAAGGGGTAGTACCACGATTTTTTGTGAAACACTCGATAGAGTTAGTTTGTGTCAAATTTTATTCACATGATATGGTTTGTGGTATGAAACCTATTCTCGCACATATTGAACTATTTTGGTTGATCGAACCTCGATTTAAAAGCGTATTTCGAGACCTCTTGTCTTCAATAAAACTCGAAGGGGTAGTACGATTTTTTGTGAAACACTCGATAGAGTTAGTTTGTGTCAAATTTTATTCACCTGATATGGTTTGTGGTATGAAACCTATTCTCGCACATATTGAACTATTTTGGTTGATCGGATCTCGATTTAAAAGCGTATTTCGAGACCTCTTGTCTTCAATAAAACTCGAAAGGGGTAGTACGATTTTTGTGAAACACTCGATAGAGTTAGTTTGTGTCAAATTTTATTCACATGATATGGTTTGTGGTATGAAACCTATTCTCGCACTTTATATTGAACTATTTTGGTTGATCGGATCTCGATTTAAAAGCGTATTTCGAGACCTCTTGTCTTCAATAAAACTCAAAGGGGTAGTACGATTTTTTGTGAAACACTCGATAGAGTTAGTTTGTGTCAAATTTTATTCACATGATATGGTTTGTGGTATGAAACCTATTCTCGCACATATTGAACTATTTTGGTTGATCGGATCTCGATTTAAAAGCGTATTTCGAGACCTCTTGTCTTCAATAAAACTCGAAAGGGGTAGTACCACGATTTTTGTGAAACACTCGATAGAGTTAGTTTGTGTCAAATTTTATTCACATGATATGGTTTGTGGTATGAAACCTATTCTCGCACATATTGAACTATTTTGGTTGATCGGATCTCGATTTTAAAAGCGTATTTCGAGACCTCTTGTCTTCAATAAAACTCGAAAGGGGTAGTACCGATTTTTGTGAAACACTCGATAGAGTTAGTTTGTGTCAAATTTATTCACATGATATGGTTTGTGGTATGAAACCTATTCTCGCACATATTGAACTATTTTGGTTGATCGGATCTCGATTTAAAAGCGTATTTCGAGACCTCTTGTCTTCAATAAAACTCGAAAGGGGTAGTACGATTTTTTGTGAAACACTTTCGATAGAGTTAGTTTGTGTCAAATTTTATTCACATGATATGGTTTGTGGTATGAAACCTATTCTCGCACATATTGAACTATTTTGGTTGATCGGATCTCGATTTAAAAGCGTATTTCGAGACCTCTTGTCTTCAATAAAACTCGAAGGGGTAGTACCGATTTTTTGTGAAACACTCGATAGAGTTAGTTTGTGTCAAATTTTATTCACATGATATGGTTTGTGGTATGAAACCTATTCTCGCATATTGAACTATTTTGGTTGATCGGATCTCGATTTAAAGCGTATTTCGAGACCTCTTGTCTTCAATAAAACTTCGAAGGGGTAGTACGATTTTTGTGAAACACTCGATAGAGTTAGTTTGTGTCAAATTTTATTCACATGATATGGTTTGTGGTATGAAACCTATTCTCGCATATTGAACTATTTTGGTTGATCGGATCTCGATTTAAAAGCGTATTTCGAGACCTCTTGTCTTCAATAAAACTCAAAGGGGTAGTACGATTTTTGTGAAACACTTTCGATAGAGTTAGTTTGTGTCAAATTTTATTCACATGATATGGTTTGTGGTATGAAACCTATTCTCGCACATATTGAACTATTTTGGTTGATCGGATCTCGATTTAAAAGCGTATTTCCGAGACCTCTTGTCTTCAATAAAACTCAAAAGGGGTAGTACGATTTTTGTGAAACACTCGATAGAGTTAGTTTGTGTCAAATTTTATTCACATGATATGGTTTGTGGTATGAAACCTATTCTCGCACATATTGAACTATTTTGGTTGATCGGACCTCGATTTAAAAGCGTATTTCGAGACCTCTTGTCTTCAATAAAACTTCAAAGGGTAGTACACGATTTTTGTGAAACACTCGATAGAGTTAGTTTGTGTCAAATTTTATTCACATGATATGGTTTGTGGTATGAAACCTATTCTCGCACATATTGAACTATTTTGGTTGATCGAACCTCGATTTAAAAGCGTATTTCCGAGACCTCTTGTCTTCAATAAAACTCAAAGGGGTAGTACGATTTTTGTGAAACACTCGATAGAGTTAGTTTGTGTCAAATTTTATTCACATGATATGGTTTGTGGTATGAAACCTATTCTCGCACATATTGAACTATTTTGGTTGATCGGACCTCGATTTAAAAGCGTATTTCGAGACCTCTTGTCTTCAATAAAACTCGAAGGGGTAGTACGATTTTTGTGAAACACTCGATAGAGTTAGTTTGTGTCAAATTTTATTCACATGATATGGTTTGTGGTATGAAACCTATTCTCGCACATATTGAACTATTTTGGTTGATCGGATCTCGATTTAAAAGCGTATTTCGAGACCTCTTGTCTTCAATAAAACTTCGAAAGGGGTAGTACCACGATTTTTTGTGAAACACTCGATAGAGTTAGTTTGTGTCAAATTTTATTCACATGATATGGTTTGTGGTATGAAACCTATTCTCGCACATATTGAACTATTTTGGTTGATCGGATCTCGATTTAAAAGCGTATTTCGAGACCTCTTGTCTTCAATAAAACTCAAAGGGGTAGTACGATTTTTGTGAAACACTCGATAGTTTTAGTTTGTGTCAAATTTTATTCACTTGATATGGTTTGTGGTATGAAACCTATTCTCGCACATATTGAACTATTTTGGTTGATCGGATCTCGATTTAAAAGCGTATTTCGAGACCTCTTGTCTTCAATAAAACTCAAGGGGTAGTACGATTTTTGTGAAACACTTTCGATAGAGTTAGTTTGTGTCAAATTTTATTCACATGATATGGTTTGTGGTATGAAACCTATTCTCGCACATATTGAACTATTTTGGTTGATCGGATCTCGATTTAAAAGCGTATTTCGAGACCTCTTGTCTTCAATAAAACTCGAAGGGGTAGTACGATTTTTGTGAAACACTCGATAGAGTTAGTTTGTGTCAAATTTTATTCACATGATATGGTTTGTGGTATGAAACCTATTCTCGCACATATTGAACTATTTTGGTTGATCGGATCTCGATTTAAAAGCGTATTTCGAGACCTCTTGTCTTCAATAAAACTGAAGGGGTAGTACGATTTTTGTGAAACACTCGATAGAGTTAGTTTGTGTCAAATTTTATTCACATGATATGGTTTGTGGTATGAAACCTATTCTCGCATATTGAACTATTTTGGTTGATCGGACCTCGATTTAAAAGCGTATTTCCGAGACCTCTTGTCTTCAATAAAACTCGAAGGGTGTAGTACGATTTTGTGAAACACTCGATAGAGTTAGTTTGTGTCAAATTTTATTCATGATATGGTTTGTGGTATGAAACCTATTCTCGCACATATTGAACTATTTTGGTTGATCGGATCTCGATTTAAAGCGTATTTCGAGACCTCTTGTCTTCAATAAAACTCAAAGGGGGTAGTACGATTTTTGTGAAACACTCGATAGAGTTAGTTTGTGTCAAATTTTATTCACATGATATGGTTTGTGGTATGAAACCTATTCGCACATATTGAACTATTTTGGTTGATCGGATCTCGATTTAAAAGCGTATTTCGAGACCTCTTGTCTTCAATAAAACTCAAAGGGGTAGTACACGATTTTTTGTGAAACACTCGATAGAGTTAGTTTGTGTCAAATTTTATTCACATGATATGGTTTGTGGTATGAAACCTGTTCTACGCACATATTGAACTATTTTGGTTGATCGGATCTCGATTTAAATACGTATTTCCGAGACCTCTTGTCTTCAATAAAACTCGAAGGGGGTAGTACACGATTTTTTGTGAAACACTCGATAGAGTTAGTTTGTGTCAAATTTTATTCACATGATATGGTTTGTGGTATGAAACCTATTCTACGCACATATTGAACTATTTTGGTTGATCGGATCTCGATTTAAAAGCGTATTTCGAGACCTCTTGTCTTCAATAAAACTCAAAGGGGTAGTACCACGATTTTTGTGAAATACTCGATAGAGTTAGTTTGTGTCAAATTTTATTCACATGATATGGTTTGTGGTATGAAACCTATTCTCGCACATATTGAACTATTTTGGTTGATCGGATCTCGATTTAAAAGCGTATTTCGAGACCTCTTGTCTTCAATAAAACTCAAAGGGGGTAGTACACGATTTTTTGTGAAACACTCGATAGAGTTAGATTGTGTCAAATTTTATTCACATGATATGGTTTGTGGTATGAAACCTATTCTCGCACATATTGAACTATTTTGGTTGATCGGATCTCGATTTAAAAGCGTATTTCCGAGACCTCTTGTCTTCAATAAAACTCAAAGGGGTAGTACCGATTTTTGTTAAACACTCGATAGAGTTAGTTTGTGTCAAATTTTATTCACATGATATGGTTTGTGGTATGAAACCTATTCTCACATATTGAACTATTTTGGTTGATCGAACCTCGATTTAAAAGCGTATTTCGAGACCTCTTGTCTTCAATAAAACTCAAAGGGTAGTACGATTTTTTGTGAAACACTCGATAGAGTTAGTTTGTGTCAAATTTTATTCACATGATATGGTTTGTGGTATGAAACCTATTCTCGCATATTGAACTATTTTGGTTGATCGGACCTCGATTTAAAAGCGTATTTCGAGACCTCTTGTCTTCAATAAAACTCAAAGGGGTAGTACGATTTTTGTGAAACACTCGATAGAGTTAGTTTGTGTCAAATTTTATTCACATGATATGGTTTGTGGTATGAAACCTATTCTCGCACATATTGAACTATTTTGGTTGATCGGATCTCGATTTAAAAGCGTATTTCCGAGACCTCTTGTCTTCAATAAAACTCAAAGGGGTAGTACGATTTTTTGTGAAACACTTTCGATAGAGTTAGTTTGTGTCAAATTTTATTCACATGATATGGTTTGTGGTATGAAACCTATTCTCGCACATATTGAACTATTTTGGTTGATCGGACCTCGATTTAAAAGCGTATTTCGAGACCTCTTGTCTTCAATAAAACTCAAAGGGGTAGTCCACGATTTTTTGTGAAACACTCGATAGAGTTAGTTTGTGTCAAATTTTATTCACATGATATGGTTTGTGGTATGAAACCTATTCTCACATATTGAACTATTTTGGTTGATCGGATCTCGATTTAAAAGTATTTCGAGACCTCTTGTCTTCAATAAAACTCGAAAGGGGTAGTACCGATTTTTGTGAAACACTCGATAGAGTTTGTTTGTGTCAAATTTTATTCACATGATATGGTTTGTGGTATGAAACCTATTCTCGCACATATTGAACTATTTTGGTTGATCGGATCTCGATTTAAAAGCGTATTTCGAGACCTCTTGTCTTCAATAAAACTCAAAGGGGTAGTACACGATTTTTTGTGAAACACTCGATAGAGTTGGTTTGTGTCAGATTTTATTCACATGATATGGTTTGTGGTATGAAACCTATTCTCGCATATTGAACTATTTTGGTTGATCGGATCTCGATTTAAAAGCGTATTTCGAGACCTCTTGTCTTCAATAAAACTCAAAGGGGTAGTACGATTTTTGTGAAACACTTTCGATAGAGTTAGTTTGTGTCAAATTTTATTCACATGATATGGTTTGTGGTATGAAACCTATTCTCGCACATATTGAACTATTTTGGTTGATCGAACCTCGATTTAAAAGCGTATTTCGAGACCTCTTGTCTTCAATAAAACTCGAAGGGGTAGTACCGATTTTTAGTGAAACACTCGATAGATTTAGTTTGTGTCAAATTTTATTCACATGATATGGTTTGTGGTATGAAACCTATTCTCCACATATTGAACTATTTTGGTTGATCGATCTCGATTTAAAAGCGTATTTCGAGACCTCTTGTCTTCAATAAAACTCGAAAGGGGTAGTACGATTTTTTGTGAAACACTCGATAGAGTTAGTTTGTGTCAAATTTTATTCACATGATATGGTTTGTGGTATGAAACCTATTCTCGCATATTGAACTATTTTGGTTGATCGGATCTCGATTTAAAAGCGTATTTCGAGACCTCTTGTCTTCAATAAAACTCAAAGGGGTAGTACGATTTTTTGTGAAACACTTTCGATAGAGTTAGTTTGTGTCAAATTTTATTCACATGATATGGTTTGTGGTATGAAACCTATTCTCGCACATATTGAACTATTTTGGTTGATCGATCTCGATTTAAAAGCGTATTTCAGACCTCTTGTCTTCAATAAAACTCAAAGGGTAGTACACGATTTTTGTGAAACACTCGATAGAGTTAGTTTGTGTCAAATTTTATTCACATGATATGGTTTGTGGTATGAAACCTATTCTCGCACATATTGAACTATTTTGGTTGATCGGATCTCGATTTAAAAGCGTATTTCGAGACCTCTTGTCTTCAATAAAACTCAAAGGGGTAGTACGATTTTTGTGAAACACTCGATAGAGTTAGTTTGTGTCAAATTTTATTCACATGATATGGTTTGTGGTATGAAACCTATTCTCGCACATATTGAACTATTTTGGTTGATCGAACCTCGATTTAAAAGCGTATTTCGAGACCTCTTGTCTTCAATAAAACTCGAGGGGTAGTACGATTTTTGTGAAACACTTTCGATAGAGTTAGTTTGTGTCAAATTTTATTCACATGATATGGTTTGTGGTATGAAACCTATTCTCGCACATATTGAACTATTTTGGTTGATCGGATCTCGATTTAAAAGCGTATTTCGAGACCTCTTGTCTTCAATAAAACTCAAAGGGGTAGTACCGATTTTTTGTGAAACACTCGATAGAGTTAGTTTGTGTCAAATTTTATTCACATGATATGGTTTGTGGTATGAAACCTATTCTCGCACATATTGAACTATTTTGGTTGATCGGATCTCGATTTAAAAGCGTATTTCGAGACCTCTTGTCTTCAATAAAACTCGAAAGGGGTAGTACCACGATTTTTGTGAAACACTCGATAGAGTTAGTTTGTGTCAAATTTTATTCACATGATATGGTTTGTGGTATGAAACCTATTCTCACATATTGAACTATTTTGGTTGATCGGATCTCGATTTAAAAGCGTATTTCCGAGACCTCTTGTCTTCAATAAAACTCAAAGGGGTAGTAGTACGATTTTTGTGTGAAACACTCGATAGAGTTAGTTTGTGTCAAATTTTATTCACATGATATGGTTTGTGGTATGAAACCTATTCTCGCACATATTGAACTATTTTGGTTGATCGGACCTCGATTTAAAAGCGTATTTCGAGACCTCTTGTCTTCAATAAAACTCAAAGGGGTAGTACCGATTTTTTGTGAAACACTCGATAGAGTTAGTTTGTGTCAAATTTTATTCACATGATATGGTTTGTGGTATGAAACCTATTCTCGCACATATTGAACTATTTTGGTTGATCGGATCTCGATTTAAAAGCGTATTTCGAGACCTCTTGTCTTCAATAAAACTCAAAGGGGTAGTACCGATTTTTGTGAAACACTTTCGATAGAGTTAGTTTGTGTCAAATTTTATTCACATGATATGGTTTGTGGTATGAAACCTATTCTCGCACATATTGAACTATTTTGGTTGATCGATCTCGATTTAAAAGCGTATTTCGAGACCTCTTGTCTTCAATAAAACTCAAAGGGGTAGTACCGATTTTTGTGAAACACTCGATAGATTAGTTTGTGTCAAATTTTATTCACATGATATGGTTTGTGGTATGAAACCTATTCTACGCACATATTGAACTATTTTGGTTGATCGGATCTCGATTTAAAAGCGTATTTCGAGACCTCTTGTCTTCAATAAAACTCGAAGGGGTAGTAGTACGATTTTTGTGAAACACTCGATAGAGTTAGTTTGTGTCAAATTTTATTCACATGATATGGTTTGTGGTATGAAACCTATTCTCGCACATATTGAACTATTTTGGTTGATCGGATCTCGATTTAAAAGCGTATTTCGAGACCTCTTGTCTTCAATAAAACTCGAAGGGGTAGTACACGATTTTTTGTGAAACACTCGATAGAGTTAGTTTGTGTCAAATTTTATTAACATGATATGTTTTGTGGTATGAAACCTATTCTCACATATTGAACTATTTTGGTTGATCGGATCTCGATTTAAAAGCGTATTTCCGAGACCTCTTGTCTTCAATAAAACTCGAAGGGGTAGTACGATTTTTTGTGAAACACTCGATAGAGTTAGTTTGTGTCAAATTTATTCACATGATATGGTTTGTGGTATGAAACCTATTCTCACATATTGAACTATTTTGGTTGATCGGATCTCGATTTAAAAGCGTATTTTCGAGACCTCTTGTCTTCAATAAAACTCAAAGGGGTAGTACCGATTTTTTGTGAAACACTCGATAGAGTTAGTTTGTGTCAAATTTTATTCACATGATATGGTTTGTGGTATGAAACCTATTCTCGCACATATTGAACTATTTTGGTTGATCGAACCTCGATTTAAAAGCGTATTTCGAGACCTCTTGTCTTCAATAAAACTTCGAAAGGGGTAGTACCACGATTTTTTGTGAAACACTCGATAGAGTTAGTTTGTGTCAAATTTTATTCACATGATATGGTTTGTGGTATGAAACCTATTCTCGCACATATTGAACTATTTTGGTTGATCGGATCGATTTAAAAGCGTATTTCCGAGACCTCTTGTCTTCAATAAAACTCGAGGGGTAGTACCGATTTTTTGTGAAACACTTTCGATAGAGTTAGTTTGTGTCAAATTTTATTCACATGATATGGTTTGTGGTATGAAACCTATTCTCGCACTTTATATTGAACTATTTTGGTTGATCGGACCTCGATTTAAAAGCGTATTTCGAGACCTCTTGTCTTCAATAAAACTCAAAGGGGTAGTACCACGATTTTTGTGAAACACTCGATAGAGTTAGTTTGTGTCAAATTTTATTCACATGATATGGTTTGTGGTATGAAACCTATTCTCGCACATATTGAACTATTTTGGTTGATCGGATCTCGATTTAAAAGCGTATTTCGAGACCTCTTGTCTTCAATAAAACTCGAAGGGGTAGTACGATTTTTTGTGAAACACTCGATAGAGTTAGTTTGTGTCAAATTTTATTCACATGATATGGTTTGTGGTATGAAACCTATTCTCGCACATATTGAACTATTTTGGTTGATCGGATCTCGATTTAAAAGCGTATTTCGAGACCTCTTGTCTTCAATAAAACTCAAAGGGGTAGTACCACGATTTTTGTGAAACACTTTCGATAGAGTTAGTTTGTGTCAAATTTTATTCACATGATATGGTTTGTGGTATGAAACCTATTCTCGCACATATTGAACTATTTTGGTTGATCGGACCTCGATTTAAAAGCGTATTTCGAGACCTCTTGTCTTCAATAAAACTCAAAGGGGTAGTACGATTTTTTGTGAAACACTTTCGATAGAGTTAGTTTGTGTCAAATTTTATTCACATGATATGGTTTGTGGTATGAAACCTATTCTCGCACATATTGAACTATTTTGGTTGATCGGATCTCGATTTAAAAGCGTATTTCCGAGACCTCTTGTCTTCAATAAAACTCAAAGGGGTAGTACCACGATTTTTGTGAAACACTTTCGATAGAGTTAGTTTGTGTCAAATTTTATTCACATGATATGGTTTGTGGTATGAAACCTATTCTCGCACATATTGAACTATTTTGGTTGATCGGATCTCGATTTAAAAGCGTATTTCGAGACCTCTTGTCTTCAATAAAACTCAAAGGGGTAGTACACGATTTTTGTGAAACACTCGATAGAGTTAGTTTGTGTCAAATTTTATTCACATGATATGGTTTGTGGTATGAAACCTATTCTACACATATTGAACTATTTTGGTTGATCGGATCTCGATTTAAAAGCGTATTTCGAGACCTCTTGTCTTCAATAAAACTCAAAGGGGTAGTACCACGATTTTTTGTGAAACACTTTCGATAGAGTTAGTTTGTGTCAAATTTTATTCACATGATATGGTTTGTGGTATGAAACCTATTCTCGCACATATTGAACTATTTTGGTTGATCGAACCTCGATTTAAAAGCGTATTTCGAGACCTCTTGTCTTCAATAAAACTCAAAGGGGTAGTACGATTTTTGTGAAACACTCGATAGAGTTAGTTTGTGTCAAATTTTATTCACATGATATGGTTTGTGGTATGAAACCTATTCTCACATATTGAACTATTTTGGTTGATCGGATCTCGATTTAAAAGCGTATTTCGAGACCTCTTGTCTTCAATAAAACTCAAAGGGGTAGTACCACGATTTTTTGTGAAACACTTTCGATAGAGTTAGTTTGTGTCAAATTTTATTCACATGATATGGTTTGTGGTATGAAACCTATTCTCGCACATATTGAACTATTTTGGTTGATCGGATCTCGATTTAAAAGCGTATTTCGAGACCTCTTGTCTTCAATAAAACTCAAAGGGGTAGTACGATTTTTGTGAAACACTTTCGATAGAGTTAGTTTGTGTCAAATTTTATTCACATGATATGGTTTGTGGTATGAAACCTATTCTCGCATATTGAACTATTTTGGTTGATCGGATCTCGATTTAAAAAGCGTATTTCGAGACCTCTTGTCTTCAATAAAACTCGAAGGGGTAGTACCACGATTTTTGTGAAACACTCGATAGAGTTAGTTTGTGTCAAATTTTATTCACATGATATGGTTTGTGGTATGAAACCTATTCTCGCACATATTGAACTATTTTGGTTGATCGGACCTCGATTTAAAAGCGTATTTCGAGACCTCTTGTCTTCAATAAAACTTCGAAAGGGTAGTACCGATTTTTAGTGAAACACTCGATAGAGTTAGTTTGTGTCAAATTTTATTCACATGATATGGTTTGTGGTATGAAACCTATTCTACGCACATATTGAACTATTTTGGTTGATCGGATCTCGATTTAAAAGCGTATTTCGAGACCTCTTGTCTTCAATAAAACTCGAAGGGGTAGTACGATTTTTGTGAAACACTCGATAGAGTTAGTTTGTGTCAAATTTTATTCACATGATATGGTTTGTGGTATGAAACCTATTCTCGCACATATTGAACTATTTTGGTTGATCGGATCTCGATTTAAAAGCGTATTTCGAGACCTCTTGTCTTCAATAAAACTCGAAGGGGTAGTACCGATTTTTGTGAAACACTCGATAGAGTTAGTTTGTGTCAAATTTTATTCACATGATATGGTTTGTGGTATGAAACCTATTCTCGCACATATTGAACTATTTTGGTTGATCGGATCTCGATTTAAAAGCGTATTTCGAGACCTCTTGTCTTCAATAAAACTCAAAGGGGTAGTACGATTTTGGTGAAACACTCGATAGAGTTAGTTTGTGTCAAATTTTATTCACATGATATGGTTTGTGGTATGAAACCTATTCTCGCACATATTGAACTATTTTGGTTGATCGGATCTCGATTTAAAAGCGTATTTCGAGACCTCTTGTCTTCAATAAAACTCAAAGGGGTAGTACCGATTTTTGTGAAACACTCGATAGAGTTAGTTTGTGTCAAATTTTATTCACATGATATGGTTTGTGGTATGAAACCTATTCTCGCACATATTGAACTATTTTGGTTGATCGATCTCGATTTAAAAGCGTATTTCGAGACCTCTTGTCTTCAATAAAACTCAAAGGGGTAGTACCGATTTTTGTGAAACACTCGATAGAGTTAGTTTGTGTCAAATTTTATTCACATGATATGGTTTGTGGTATGAAACCTATTCTCGCACATATTGAACTATTTTGGTTGATCGGATCTCGATTTAAAAGCGTATTTCGAGACCTCTTGTCTTCAATAAAACTCAAAGGGGTAGTACCGATTTTTTGTGAAACACTCGATAGAGTTAGTTTGTGTCAAATTTTATTCACATGATATGGTTTGTGGTATGAAACCTATTCTCGCACATATTGAACTATTTTGGTTGATCGGATCTCGATTTAAAAGCGTATTTCGAGACCTCTTGTCTTCAATAAAACTCGAAGGGGTAGTACGATTTTTGTGAAACACTCGATAGAGTTAGTTTGTGTCAAATTTTATTCACATGATATGGTTTGTGGTATGAAACCTATTCTCGCACATATTGAACTATTTTGGTTGATCGGACCTCGATTTAAAAGCGTATTTCGAGACCTCTTGTCTTCAATAAAACTCAAAGGGGTAGTACGATTTTTTGTGAAACACTCGATAGAGTTAGTTTGTGTCAAATTTTATTCACATGATATGGTTTGTGGTATGAAACCTATTCTCGCACATATTGAACTATTTTGGTTGATCGGATCTCGATTTAAAAGCGTATTTCGAGACCTCTTGTCTTCAATAAAACTCAAAGGGGTAGTACGATTTTTGTGAAACACTCGATAGAGTTAGTTTGTGTCAAATTTTATTCACATGATATGGTTTGTGGTATGAAACCTATTCTCGCACATATTGAACTATTTTGGTTGATCGGATCTCGATTTAAAAGCGTATTTCGAGACCTCTTGTCTTCAATAAAACTCAAGGGGTAGTACCACGATTTTTGTGAAACACTCGATAGAGTTAGTTTGTGTCAAATTTTATTCACATGATATGGTTTGTGGTATGAAACCTATTCTCGCACATATTGAACTATTTTGGTTGATCGGATCTCGATTTAAAAGCGTATTTCGAGACCTCTTGTCTTCAATAAAACTCGAAAGGGGTAGTACGATTTTTGTGAAACACTCGATAGAGTTAGTTTGTGTCAAATTTTATTCACATGATATGGTTTGTGGTATGAAACCTATTCTCGCATATTGAACTATTTTGGTTGATCGGATCTCGATTTAAAAGCGTATTTCGAGACCTCTTGTCTTCAATAAAACTCAAAGGGGTAGTACCGATTTTTGTGAAACACTCGATAGAGTTAGTTTGTGTCAAATTTTATTCACATGATATGGTTTGTGGTATGAAACCTATTCTCGCACATATTGAACTATTTTGGTTGATCGGATCTCGATTTAAAAGCGTATTTCGAGACCTCTTGTCTTCAATAAAACTTCGAGGGGTAGTACCACGATTTTTGTGAAACACTCGATAGAGTTAGTTTGTGTCAAATTTTATTCACATGATATGGTTTGTGGTATGAAACCTATTCTCGCATATTGAACTATTTTGGTTGATCGGATCTCGATTTAAAAGCGTATTTCGAGACCTCTTGTCTTCAATAAAACTCGAAGGGGTAGTACGATTTTTTGTGAAACACTCGATAGAGTTAGTTTGTGTCAAATTTTATTCACATGATATGGTTTGTGGTATGAAACCTATTCTCGCACATATTGAACTATTTTGGTTGATCGGATCTCGATTTAAAAGCGTATTTCGAGACCTCTTGTCTTCAATAAAACTCGAAGGGGTAGTACGATTTTTTGTGAAACACTCGATAGAGTTAGTTTGTGTCAAATTTTATTCACATGATATGGTTTGTGGTATGAAACCTATTCTCGCACATATTGAACTATTTTGGTTGATCGGATCTCGATTTAAGCGTATTTCGAGACCTCTTGTCTTCAATAAAACTCGAAGGGGTAGTACGATTTTTGTGAAACACTTTCGATAGAGTTAGTTTGTGTCAAATTTTATTCACATGATATGGTTTGTGGTATGAAACCTATTCTCGCACATATTGAACTATTTTGGTTGATCGGATCTCGATTTAAAAGCGTATTTCGAGACCTCTTGTCTTCAATAAAACTCAAAGGGGTAGTACGATTTTTGTGAAACACTCGATAGAGTTAGTTTGTGTCAAATTTTATTCACATGATATGGTTTGTGGTATGAAACCTATTCTCGCACATATTGAACTATTTTGGTTGATCGGATCTCGATTTAAAAGCGTATTTCGAGACCTCTTGTCTTCAATAAAACTCGAAAGGGGTAGTACCGATTTTTGTGAAACACTCGATAGAGTTAGTTTGTGTCAAATTTTATTCACATGATATGGTTTGTGGTATGAAACCTATTCTCGCACATATTGAACTATTTTGGTTGATCGGATCTCGATTTAAAAGCGTATTTCGAGACCTCTTGTCTTCAATAAAACTCGAAGGGGTAGTACGATTTTTGTGAAACACTCGATAGAGTTAGTTTGTGTCAAATTTTATTCACATGATATGGTTTGTGGTATGAAACCTATTCTCGCACATATTGAACTATTTTGGTTGATCGGATCTCGATTTAAAAGCGTATTTCGAGACCTCTTGTCTTCAATAAAACTTCGAAGGGGTAGTACGATTTTTGTGAAACACTCGATAGAGTTAGTTTGTGTCAAATTTTATTCACATGATATGGTTTGTGGTATGAAACCTATTCTCGCACATATTGAACTATTTTGGTTGATCGGATCTCGATTTAAAAGCGTATTTCGAGACCTCTTGTCTTCAATAAAACTCAAAGGGGTAGTACCGATTTTTGTGAAACACTTTCGATAGAGTTAGTTTGTGTCAAATTTTATTCACATGATATGGTTTGTGGTATGAAACCTATTCTCGCACATATTGAACTATTTTGGTTGATCGAATCTCGATTTAAAAGCGTATTTCGAGACCTCTTGTCTTGATAAAACTTCGAAAGGGGTAGTACCACGATTTTTGTGAAACACTCGATAGAGTTAGTTTGTGTCAAATTTTATTCACATGATATGGTTTGTGGTACGAAACCTATTCTCGCATATTGAACTATTTTGGTTGATCGGATCTCGATTTAAAAGCGTATTTCGAGACCTCTTGTCTTCAATAAAACTTCGAAGGGGTAGTACACGATTTTTTGTGAAACACTCGATAGAGTTAGTTTGTGTCAAATTTTATTCACATGATATGGTTTGTGGTATGAAACCTATTCTCGCACATATTGAACTATTTTGGTTGATCGAACCTCGATTTAAAAGCGTATTTCGAGACCTCTTGTCTTCAATAAAACTCAAAGGGGTAGTACGATTTTTGTGAAACACTCGATAGAGTTAGTTTGTGTCAAATTTTATTCACATGATATGGTTTGTGGTATGAAACCTATTCTCGCACATATTGAACTATTTTGGTTGATCGGATCTCGATTTAAAAGCGTATTTCGAGACCTCTTGTCTTCAATAAAACTTCGAAGGGGTAGTACGATTTTTTGTGAAACACTCGATAGAGTTAGTTTGTGTCAAATTTTATTCACATGATATGGTTTGTGGTATGAAACCTATTCTCGCACATATTGAACTATTTTGGTTGATCGGATCTCGATTTAAAAGCGTATTTCGAGACCTCTTGTCTTCAATAAAACTCAAGGGGTAGTACGATTTTTTGTGAAACACTCGATAGAGTTAGTTTGTGTCAAATTTCATTCACATGATATGGTTTGTGGTATGAAACCTATTCTCGCACATATTGAACTATTTTGGTTGATCGGATCTCGATTTAAAAGCGTATTTCGAGACCTCTTGTCTTCAATAAAACTCGAAGGGGTAGTACCGATTTTTGTGAAACACTCGATAGAGTTAGTTTGTGTCAAATTTTATTCACATGATATGGTTTGTGGTATGAAACCTATTCTCGCACATATTGAACTATTTTGGTTGATCGGACCTCGATTTAAAAGCGTATTTCGAGACCTCTTGTCTTCAATAAAACTCAAAGGGGTAGTACGATTTTTGTGAAACACTTTCGATAGAGTTAGTTTGTGTCAAATTTTATTCACATGATATGGTTTGTGGTATGAAACCTATTCTCGCACATATTGAACTATTTTGGTTGATCGGATCTCGATTTAAAAGCGTATTTCGAGACCTCTTGTCTTCAATAAAACTCGAAGGGGTAGTACGATTTTTTGTGAAACACTCGATAGAGTTAGTTTGTGTCAAATTTTATTCACATGATATGGTTTGTGGTATGAAACCTATTCTCGCACATATTGAACTATTTTGGTTGATCGGATCTCGATTTAAAAGCGTATTTCAGAGACCTCTTGTCTTCAATAAAACTCAAAGGGGGTAGTACACGATTTTTGTGAAACACTCGATAGAGTTAGTTTGTGTCAAATTTTATTCACATGATATGGTTTGTGGTATGAAACCTATTCTACGCACATATTGAACTATTTTGGTTGATCGGATCTCGATTTAAAAGCGTATTTCGAGACCTCTTGTCTTCAATAAAACTCGAAGGGGTAGTACACGATTTTTGTGAAACACTCGATAGAGTTAGTTTGTGTCAAATTTTATTCACATGATATGGTTTGTGGTATGAAACCTATTCTCGCACATATTGAACTATTTTGGTTGATCGGATCTCGATTTAAAAGCGTATTTCCGAGACCTCTTGTCTTCAATAAAACTTCAAAGGGGTAGTACGATTTTTTGTGAAACACTCGATAGAGTTAGTTTGTGTCAAATTTTATTCACATGATATGGTTTGTGGTATGAAACCTATTCTCGCACATATTGAACTATTTTGGTTGATCGGATCTCGATTTAAAAGCGTATTTCGAGACCTCTTGTCTTCAATAAAACTCGAAGGGGTAGTACCACGATTTTTGTGAAACACTTTCGATAGAGTTAGTTTGTGTCAAATTTATTCACATGATATGGTTTGTGGTATGAAACCTATTCTCGCACATATTGAACTATTTTGGTTGATCGGATCTCGATTTAAAAGCGTATTTCGAGACCTCTTGTCTTCAATAAAACTCGAAGGGGTAGTACCGATTTTTGTGAAACACTCGATAGAGTTAGTTTGTGTCAAATTTTATTCACATGATATGGTTTGTGGTATGAAACCTATTCTCGCACATATTGAACTATTTTGGTTGATCGATCTCGATTTAAAAGCGTATTTCGAGACCTCTTGTCTTCAATAAAACTTCGAAAGGGGTAGTACGATTTTTGTGAAACACTCGATAGAGTTAGTTTGTGTCAAATTTTATTCACATGATATGGTTTGTGGTATGAAACCTATTCTCGCACATATTGAACTATTTTGGTTGATCGGACCTCGATTTAAAAGCGTATTTCGAGACCTCTTGTCTTCAATAAAACTCGAAAGGGGTAGTACGATTTTTGTGAAACACTCGATAGAGTTAGTTTGTGTCAAATTTTATTCATGATATGGTTTGTGGTATGAAACCTATTCTCGCACATATTGAACTATTTTGGTTGATCGGATCTCGATTTAAAAGCGTATTTCGAGACCTCTTGTCTTCAATAAAACTCGAAGGGGTAGTACCGATTTTTGTGAAACACTCGATAGAGTTAGTTTGTGTCAAATTTTATTCACATGATATGGTTTGTGGTATGAAACCTATTCTCGCACATATTGAACTATTTTGGTTGATCGGACCTCGATTTAAAAGCGTATTTCGAGACCTCTTGTCTTCAATAAAACTCGAAGGGGTAGTACGATTTTTGTGAAACACTCGATAGAGTTAGTTTGTGTCAAATTTTATTCACATGATATGGTTTGTGGTATGAAACCTATTCTCGCACATATTGAACTATTTTGGTTGATCGGATCTCGATTTAAAAGCGTATTTCGAGACCTCTTGTCTTCAATAAAACTTCGAAGGGGTAGTACGATTTTTGTGAAACACTCGATAGAGTTAGTTTGTGTCAAATTTTATTCACATGATATGGTTTGTGGTATGAAACCTATTCTCGCATATTGAACTATTTTGGTTGATCGGATCTCGATTTAAAAGCGTATTTCCGAGACCTCTTGTCTTCAATAAAACTCGAAAGGGGTAGTACGATTTTTGTGAAACACTTTCGATAGAGTTAGTTTGTGTCAAATTTTATTCACATGATATGGTTTGTGGTATGAAACCTATTCTCGCATATTGAACTATTTTGGTTGATCGGATCTCGATTTAAAAGCGTATTTCGAGACCTCTTGTCTTCAATAAAACTCAAAGGGGTAGTACGATTTTTGTGAAACACTCGATAGAGTTAGTTTGTGTCAAATTTTATTCACATGATATGGTTTGTGGTATGAAACCTATTCTCACATATTGAACTATTTTGGTTGATCGAACCTCGATTTAAAAGCGTATTTCGAGACCTCTTGTCTTCAATAAAACTCAAAGGGTAGTACCACGATTTTTGTGAAACACTCGATAGAGTTAGTTTGTGTCAAATTTTATTCACATGATATGGTTTGTGGTATGAAACCTATTCTCGCACATATTGAACTATTTTGGTTGATCGGATCTCGATTTAAAAGCGTATTTCGAGACCTCTTGTCTTCAATAAAACTCAAAGGGGTAGTACCACGATTTTTTGTGAAACACTTTCGATAGAGTTAGTTTGTGTCAAATTTTATTCACATGATATGGTTTGTGGTATGAAACCTATTCTCGCACATATTGAACTATTTTGGTTGATCGGACCTCGATTTAAAAGCGTATTTCGAGACCTCTTGTCTTCAATAAAACTCGAAGGGGTAGTACCGATTTTTGTGAAACACTCGATAGAGTTAGTTTGTGTCAAATTTTATTCACATGATATGGTTTGTGGTATGAAACCTATTCTCGCACATATTGAACTATTTTGGTTGATCGGATCTCGATTTAAAAGCGTATTTCGAGACCTCTTGTCTTCAATAAAACTCGAAGGGGTAGTACGATTTTTGTGAAACACTCGATAGAGTTAGTTTGTGTCAAATTTTATTCACATGATATGGTTTGTGGTATGAAACCTATTCTCGCATATTGAACTATTTTGGTTGATCGAACCTCGATTTAAAAACGTATTTACGAGACCTCTTGTCTTCAATAAAACTCGAAAGGGGTAGTACACGATTTTTTGTGAAACACTCGATAGAGTTAGTTTGTGTCAAATTTTATTCACATGACATGGTTTGTGGTATGAAACCTATTCTCGCACATATTGAACTATTTTGGTTGATCGGATCTCGATTTAAAAGCGTATTTCGAGACCTCTTGTCTTCAATAAAACTCAAAGGGGTAGTACGATTTTTTGTGAAACACTCGATAGAGTTAGTTTGTGTCAAATTTTATTCACATGATATGGTTTGTGGTATGAAACCTATTCTCGCACATATTGAACTATTTTGGTTGATCGGATCTCGATTTAAAAGCGTATTTCGAGACCTCTTGTCTTCAATAAAACTCAAAGGGGTAGTACACGATTTTTGTGAAACACTTTCGATAGAGTTAGTTTGTGTCAAATTTTATTCACATGATATGGTTTGTGGTATGAAACCTATTCTCGCACATATTGAACTATTTTGGTTGATCGGATCTCGATTTAAAAGCGTATTTCCGAGACCTCTTGTCTTCAATAAAACTCAAAGGGGTAGTACGATTTTTGTGAAACACTCGATAGAGTTAGTTTGTGTCAAATTTTATTCACATGATATGGTTTGTGGTATGAAACCTATTCTCGCACATATTGAACTATTTTGGTTGATCGGACCTCGATTTAAAAGCGTATTTCGAGACCTCTTGTCTTCAATAAAACTCAAAGGGGTAGTACGATTTTTGTGAAACACTCGATAGAGTTAGTTTGTGTCAAATTTTATTCACATGATATGGTTTGTGGTATGAAACCTATTCTCGCACATATTGAACTATTTTGGTTGATCGGATCTCGATTTAAAAGCGTATTTCGAGACCTCTTGTCTTCAATAAAACTCGAAAGGGTAGTACGATTTTTGTGAAACACTCGATAGAGTTAGGTTGTGTCAAATTTTATTCACATGATATGGTTTGTGGTATGAAACCTATTCTCGCACATATTGAACTATTTTGGTTGATCGGATCTCGATTTAAAAGCGTATTTCGAGACCTCTTGTCTTCAATAAAACTTCAAAGGGGTAGTACGATTTTTGTGAAACACTCGATAGAGTTAGTTTGTGTCAAATTTTATTCACATGATATGGTTTGTGGTATGAAACCTATTCTCGCATATTGAACTATTTTGGTTGATCGGATCTCGATTTAAAAGCGTATTTCCGAGACCTCTTGTCTTCAATAAAACTCAAAGGGGTAGTACCACGATTTTTTGTGAAACACTCGATAGAGTTAGTTTGTGTCAAATTTTATTCACATGATATGGTTTGTGGTATGAAACCTATTCTCGCACATATTGAACTATTTTGGTTGATCGGACCTCGATTTAAAAGCGTATTTCGAGACCTCTTGTCTTCAATAAAACTCAAAGGGGTAGTACCGATTTTTGTGAAACACTCGATAGAGTTAGTTTGTGTCAAATTTTATTCACATGATATGGTTTGTGGTATGAAACCTATTCTCGCACATATTGAACTATTTTGGTTGATCGGATCTCGATTTAAGCGTATTTCGAGACCTCTTGTCTTCAATAAAACTCGAAGGGGTAGTACGATTTTTGTGAAACACTCGATAGAGTTAGTTTGTGTCAAATTTTATTCACATGATATGGTTTGTGGTATGAAACCTATTCTCGCACATATTGAACTATTTTGGTTGATCGGATCTCGATTTAAAAGCGTATTTCCGAGACCTCTTGTCTTCAATAAAACTCGAAGGGTAGTACGATTTTTTGTGAAACACTCGATAGAGTTAGTTTGTGTCAAATTTTATTCACATGATATGGTTTGTGGTATGAAACCTATTCTCGCACATATTGAACTATTTTGGTTGATCGGATCTCGATTTAAAAGCGTATTTCGAGACCTCTTGTCTTCAATAAAACTCGAAGGGGTAGTACGATTTTTGTGAAACACTCGATAGAGTTAGTTTGTGTCAAATTTTATTCACATGATATGGTTTGTGGTATGAAACCTATTCTCGCACATATTGAACTATTTTGGTTGATCGGATCTCGATTTAAAAGCGTATTTCGAGACCTCTTGTCTTCAATAAAACTCAAAGGGGTAGTACCGATTTTTGTGAAACACTCGATAGAGTTAGTTTGTGTCAAATTTTATTCACATGATATGGTTTGTGGTATGAAACCTATTCTCACATATTGAACTATTTTGGTTGATCGGATCTCGATTTAAGCGTATTTCGAGACCTCTTGTCTTCAATAAAACTCAAAGGGGTAGTACGATTTTTGTGAAACACTCGATAGAGTTAGTTTGTGTCAAATTTTATTCACATGATATGGTTTGTGGTATGAAACCTATTCTCGCACATATTGAACTATTTTGGTTGATCGGATCTCGATTTAAGCGTATTTCGAGACCTCTTGTCTTCAATAAAACTCGAAGGGGTAGTACACGATTTTTTGTGAAACACTTTCGATAGAGTTAGTTTGTATCAAATTTTATTCACATGATATTGTTTGTGGTATGAAACCTATTCTCGCACATATTGAACTATTTTGGTTGATCGAACCTAGATTTAAAAGCGTATTTCCGAGACCTCTTGTCTTCAATAAAACTCAAAGGGGGTAGTACACGATTTTTTGTGAAACACTCGATAGAGTTAGTTTGTGTCAAATTTTATTCACATGATATGGTTTGTGGCATGAAACCTATTCTGTGCACATATTGAACTATTTTGGTTGATCGAACCTCGATTTAAATGCGTATTTCCGAGACCTCTTGTCTTCAGTAAAACTCAAAGGGGTAGTACACGATTTTTTGTGAAACACTCGATATAGTTAATTTGTGTCAAATTTTATTCACATGATATGGTTTTTGGTATGAAACCTATTCTACGCACATATTGAACCATTTTGGTTGATCGGATCTCGATTTAAAAAGCGTATTTCGAGACCTCTTGTCTTCAATAAAACTCGAAGGGTAGTACGATTTTTGTGAAACACTTTCGATAGAGTTAGTTTGTGTCAAATTTTATTCACATGATATGGTTTGTGGTATGAAACCTATTCTCACATATTGAACTATTTTGGTTGATCGATCTCGATTTAAAAGCGTATTTCGAGACCTCTTGTCTTCAATAAAACTCAAAGGGGTAGTACGATTTTTGTGAAACACTCGATAGAGTTAGTTTGTGTCAAATTTTATTCACATGATATGGTTTGTGGTATGAAACCTATTCTCGCACATATTGAACTATTTTGGTTGATCGGATCTCGATTTAAAAGCGTATTTCGAGACCTCTTGTCTTCAATAAAACTCGAAAGGGGTAGTACCGATTTTTGTGAAACACTCGATAGAGTTAGTTTGTGTCAAATTTTATTCACATGATATGGTTTGTGGTATGAAACCTATTCTCGCACATATTGAACTATTTTGGTTGATCGGATCTCGATTTAAGCGTATTTCGAGACCTCTTGTCTTCAATAAAACTCGAAAGGGGTAGTACCACGATTTTTGTGAAACACTCGATAGAGTTAGTTTGTGTCAAATTTTATTCACATGATATGGTTTGTGGTATGAAACCTATTCTCGCATATTGAACTATTTTGGTTGATCGGATCTCGATTTAAAAGCGTATTTCGAGACCTCTTGTCTTCAATAAAACTCAAAGGGGTAGTACCACGATTTTTGTGAAACACTTTCGATAGAGTTAGTTTGTGTCAAATTTTATTCACATGATATGGTTTGTGGTATGAAACCTATTCTCACATATTGAACTATTTTGGTTGATCGAACCTCGATTTAAAAGCGTATTTCGAGACCTCTTGTCTTCAATAAAACTCAAAGGGGTAGTACGATTTTTGTGAAACACTCGATAGAGTTAGTTTGTGTCAAATTTTATTCACATGATATGGTTTGTGGTATGAAACCTATTCTCGCACATATTGAACTATTTTGGTTGATCGGATCTCGATTTAAAAGCGTATTTCGAGACCTCTTGTCTTCAATAAAACTCAAAGGGGTAGTACCGATTTTTGTGAAACACTCGATAGAGTTAGTTTGTGTCAAATTTTATTCACATGATATGGTTTGTGGTATGAAACCTATTCTCACATATTGAACTATTTTGGTTGATCGGATCTCGATTTAAGCGTATTTCGAGACCTCTTGTCTTCAATAAAACTCAAAGGGGGTAGTACACGATTTTTGTGAAACACTCGATAGAGTTAGTTTGTGTCAAATTTTATTCACATGATATGGTTTGTGGTATGAAACCTATTCTCGCACATATTGAACTATTTTGGTTGATGGGATCTCGATTTAAAAGCGTATTTCGAGACCTCTTGTCTTCAATAAAACTCAAAGGGGTAGTACGATTTTTGTGAAACACTTTCGATAGAGTTAGTTTGTGTCAAATTTTATTCACATGATATGGTTTGTGGTATGAAACCTATTCTCGCACATATTGAACTATTTTGGTTGATCGGATCTCGATTTAAAAGCGTATTCGAGACCTCTTGTCTTCAATAAAACTCGAAGGGGTAGTACCGATTTTTGTGAAACACTCGATAGAGTTAGTTTGTGTCAAATTTTATTCACATGATATGGTTTGTGGTATGAAACCTATTCTCGCACATATTGAACTATTTTGGTTGATCGGATCTCGATTTAAAAGCGTATTTCGAGACCTCTTGTCTTCAATAAAACTCAAAGGGGTAGTACACGATTTTTGTGAAACACTTTCGATAGAGTTAGTTTGTGTCAAATTTTATTCACATGATATGGTTTGTGGTATGAAACCTATTCTCGCACATATTGAACTATTTTGGTTGATCGGATCTCGATTTAAAAGCGTATTTCGAGACCTCTTGTCTTCAATAAAACTCGAAAGGGGTAGTACGATTTTTGTGAAACACTCGATAGAGTTAGTTTGTGTCAAATTTTATTCACATGATATGGTTTGTGGTATGAAACCTATTCTCGCACATATTGAACTATTTTGGTTGATCGGATCTCGATTTAAAAGCGTATTTCGAGACCTCTTGTCTTCAATAAAACTCGAAAGGGTAGTACCACGATTTTTTGTGAAACACTCGATAGAGTTAGTTTGTGTCAAATTTTATTCACATGATATGGTTTGTGGTATGAAACCTATTCTCGCACATATTGAACTATTTTGGTTGATGGGATCTCGATTTAAAAGCGTATTTCGAGACCTCTTGTCTTCAATAAAACTCAAAGAGGTAGTACGATTTTTGTGAAACACTCGATAGAGTTAGTTTGTGTCAAATTTTATTCACATGATATGGTTTGTGGTATGAAACCTATTCTCGCACATATTGAACTATTTTGGTTGATCGGATCTCGATTTAAAAGCGTATTTCCGAGACCTCTTGTCTTCAATAAAACTCGAAAGGGTAGTACGATTTTTTGTGAAACACTCGATAGAGTTAGTTTGTGTCAAATTTTATTCACATGATATGGTTTGTGGTATGAAACCTATTCTCGCACATATTGAACTATTTTGGTTGATCGGATCTCGATTTAAAAGCGTATTTCGAGACCTCTTGTCTTCAATAAAACTCAAAGGGGTAGTACGATTTTTGTGAAACACTCGATAGAGTTAGTTTGTGTCAAATTTTATTCACATGATATGGTTTGTGGTATGAAACCTATTCTCGCACATATTGAACTATTTTGGTTGATCGGATCTCGATTTAAAAGCGTATTTCGAGACCTCTTGTCTTCAATAAAACTCAAAGGGTAGTACGATTTTTGTGAAACACTCGATAGAGTTAGTTTGTGTCAAATTTTATTCACATGATATGGTTTGTGGTATGAAACCTATTCTCGCACATATTGAACTATTTTGGTTGATCGACCTCGATTTAAAAGCGTATTTCGAGACCTCTTGTCTTCAATAAAACTTCGAAGGGGTAGTACACGATTTTTGGTGAAACACTCGATAGAGTTAGTTTGTGTCAAATTTTATTCACATGATATGGTTTGTGGTATGAAACCTATTCTCGCACATATTGAACTATTTTGGTTGATCGGATCTCGATTTAAAAGCGTATTTCGAGACCTCTTGTCTTCAATAAAACTCGAAGGGGTAGTACGATTTTTGTGAAACACTCGATAGAGTTAGTTTGTGTCAAATTTTATTCATGATATGGTTTGTGGTATGAAACCTATTCTCGCACATATTGAACTATTTTGGTTGATCGGATCTCGATTTAAAAAGCGTATTTCGAGACCTCTTGTCTTCAATAAAACTCAAAGGGGTAGTACCGATTTTTGTGAAACACTCGATAGAGTTAGTTTGTGTCAAATTTTATTCACATGATATGGTTTGTGGTATGAAACCTATTCTCGCACATATTGAACTATTTTGGTTGATCGAATCTCGATTTAAAAAGTATTTCGAGACCTCTTGTCTTCAATAAAACTCGAAAGGGGTAGTACGATTTTTGTGAAACACTCGATAGAGTTAGTTTGTGTCAAATTTTATTCACATGATATGGTTTGTGGTATGAAACCTATTCTCGCACATATTGAACTATTTTGGTTGATCGGATCTCGATTTAAAAGCGTATTTCGAGACCTCTTGTCTTCAATAAAACTCGAAGGGGTAGTACCACGATTTTTGTGAAACACTCGATAGAGTTAGTTTGTGTCAAATTTTATTCACATGATATGGTTTGTGGTATGAAACCTATTCTGCACATATTGAACTATTTTGGTTGATCGGATCTCGATTTAAGCGTATTTCGAGACCTCTTGTCTTCAATAAAACTCGAAGGGGTAGTACCGATTTTTTGTGAAACACTTTCGATAGAGTTAGTTTGTGTCAAATTTTATTCACATGATATGGTTTGTGGTATGAAACCTATTCTACGCACATATTGAACTATTTTGGTTGATCGGATCTCGATTTAAAAGCGTATTTCGAGACCTCTTGTCTTCAATAAAACTCAAAGGGTAGTACGATTTTTTGTGAAACACTCGATAGAGTTAGTTTGTGTCAAATTTTATTCACATGATATGGTTTGTGGTATGAAACCTATTCTCGCTTTATATTGAACTATTTTGGTTGATCGGACCTCGATTTAAAAGCGTATTTCGAGACCTCTTGTCTTCAATAAAACTCGAAGGGGTAGTACGATTTTTGTGAAACACTCGATAGAGTTAGTTTGTGTCAAATTTTATTCACATGATATGGTTTGTGGTATGAAACCTATTCTCGCACATATTGAACTATTTTGGTTGATCGGATCTCGATTTAAGCGTATTTCGAGACCTCTTGTCTTCAATAAAACTTCAAAGGGGTAGTACGATTTTTGTGAAACACTCGATAGAGTTAGTTTGTGTCAAATTTTATTCACATGATATGGTTTGTGGTATGAAACCTATTCTCGCACATATTGAACTATTTTGGTTGATCGGACCTCGATTTAAAAACGTATTTCCGAGACCTCTTGTATTCAATAAAACTCGAAGGGGGTAGTACGATTTTTGTGAAACACTCGATAGAGTTAGTTTGTGTCAAATTTTATTCACATGATATGGTTTGTGGTATGAAACCTATTCTCGCACATATTGAACTATTTTGGTTGATCGGATCTCGATTTAAAAGCGTATTTCGAGACCTCTTGTCTTCAATAAAACTCGAAAGGGGTAGTACGATTTTTGTGAAACACTCGATAGAGTTAGTTTGTGTCAAATTTTATTCACATGATATGGTTTGTGGTATGAAACCTATTCTCGCACATATTGAACTATTTTGGTTGATCGGACCTCGATTTAAAAGCGTATTTCGAGACCTCTTGTCTTCAATAAAACTCAAAGGGGTAGTACGATTTTTGTGAAACACTCGATAGAGTTAGTTTGTGTCAAATTTTATTCACATGATATGGTTTGTGGTATGAAACCTATTCTCGCACATATTGAACTATTTTGGTTGATCGATCTCGATTTAATAGCGTATTTCCGAGACCTCTTGTATTCAATAAAACTCAAAGGGGGTAGTACGATTTTTGTGAAACACTCGATAGAGTTAGTTTGTGTCAAATTTTATTCACATGATATGGTTTGTGGTATGAAACCTATTCTCGCACATATTGAACTATTTTGGTTGATCGAATCTCGATTTAAAAGCGTATTTCGAGACCTCTTGTCTTCAATAAAACTCAAAGGGGTAGTACGATTTTTGTGAAACACTCGATAGAGTTAGTTTGTGTCAAATTTTATTCACATGATATGGTTTGTGGTATGAAACCTATTCTCGCACATATTGAACTATTTTGGTTGATCGGATCTCGATTTAAAAGCGTATTTCGAGACCTCTTGTCTTCAATAAAACTCGAAAGGGGTAGTACCGATTTTTGTGAAACACTTTCGATAGAGTTAGTTTGTGTCAAATTTTATTCACATGATATGGTTTGTGGTATGAAACCTATTCTCGCACATATTGAACTATTTTGGTTGATCGGATCTCGATTTAAAAGCGTATTTCGAGACCTCTTGTCTTCAATAAAACTCGAAGGGGTAGTAACGATTTTTGTGAAACACTCGATAGAGTTAGTTTGTGTCAAATTTTATTCACATGATATGGTTTGTGGTATGAAACCTATTCTCGCACATATTGAACTATTTTGGTTGATCGGATCTCGATTTAAGCGTATTTCGAGACCTCTTGTCTTCAATAAAACTCAAAGGGGTAGTACGATTTTTTGTGAAACACTCGATAGAGTTAGTTTGTGTCAAATTTTATTCACATGATATGGTTTGTGGTATGAAACCTATTCTCGCATATTGAACTATTTTGGTTGATCGAATCTCGATTTAAAAGCGTATTTCGAGACCTCTTGTCTTCAATAAAACTCAAAGGGGTAGTACACGATTTTTGTGAAACACTTTCGATAGAGTTAGTTTGTGTCAAATTTTATTCACATGATATGGTTTGTGGTATGAAACCTATTCTCGCACATATTGAACTATTTTGGTTGATCGGATCTCGATTTAAAAGCGTATTTCGAGACCTCTTGTCTTCAATAAAACTCAAAGGGGTAGTACCACGATTTTTGTGAAACACTCGATAGAGTTAGTTTGTGTCAAATTTTATTCACATGATATGGTTTGTGGTATGAAACCTATTCTCGCACATATTGAACTATTTTGGTTGATCGGATCTCGATTTAAAAGCGTATTTCGAGACCTCTTGTCTTCAATAAAACTTCAAAGGGGTAGTACCGATTTTTGTGAAACACTCGATAGAGTTAGTTTGTGTCAAATTTTATTCACATGATATGGTTTGTGGTATGAAACCTATTCTCGCACATATTGAACTATTTTGGTTGATCGGACCTCGATTTAAAAGCGTATTTCGAGACCTCTTGTCTTCAATAAAACTCAAAGGGGTAGTACGATTTTTGTGAAACACTCGATAGAGTTAGTTTGTGTCAAATTTTATTCACATGATATGGTTTGTGGTATGAAACCTATTCTCGCACATATTGAACTATTTTGGTTGATCGATCTCGATTTAAGCGTATTTCGAGACCTCTTGTCTTCAATAAAACTCAAAGGGGTAGTACCGATTTTTGTGAAACACTCGATAGAGTTAGTTTGTGTCAAATTTTATTCACATGATATGGTTTGTGGTATGAAACATATTCTCGCACATATTGAACTATTTTGGTTGATCGGACCTCGATTTAAAAGCGTATTTCGAGACCTCTTGTCTTCAATAAAACTCAAAGGGTAGTACGATTTTTTGTGAAACACTCGATAGAGTTAGTTTGTGTCAAATTTTATTCACATGATATGGTTTGTGGTATGAAACCTATTCTCGCACATATTGAACTATTTTGGTTGATCGGATCTCGATTTAAAAGCGTATTTCGAGACCTCTTGTCTTCAATAAAACTCGAAGGGGTAGTACGATTTTTGTGAAACACTCGATAGAGTTAGTTTGTCAAATTTTATTCACATGATATGGTTTGTGGTATGAAACCTATTCTCGCACATATTGAACTATTTTGGTTGATCGGATCTCGATTTAAAAGCGTATTTCGAGACCTCTTGTCTTCAATAAAACTCAAAGGGGTAGTACGATTTTTTGTGAAACACTCGATAGAGTTAGTTTGTGTCAAATTTTATTCACATGATATGGTTTGTGGTATGAAACCTATTCTCGCACATATTGAACTATTTTGGTTGATCGGATCTCGATTTAAAAGCGTATTTCGAGACCTCTTGTCTTCAATAAAACTCAAAGGGGTAGTACGATTTTTGTGAAACACTCGATAGAGTTAGTTTGTGTAAAATTTTATTCACATGATATGGTTTGTGGTATGAAACCTATTCTCGCATATTGAACTATTTTGGTTGATCGGATCTCGATTTAAAAGCGTATTTCCGAGACCTCTTGTCTTCAATAAAACTCAAAGGGGTAGTACCGATTTTTTGTGAAACACTTTCGATGAGTTAGTTTGTGTCAAATTTTATTCACATGATATGGTTTGTGGTATGAAACCTATTCTCGCATATTGAACTATTTTGGTTGATCAGATCTCGATTTAAGCGTATTTCGAGACCTCTTGTCTTCAATAAAACTTCGAAGGGGTAGTACGATTTTTGTGAAACACTCGATAGAGTTAGTTTGTATCAAATTTTATTCACATGATATGGTTTGTGGTATGAAACCTATTCTCGCACATATTGAACTATTTTGGTTGATCGGATCTCGATTTAAAAGCGTATTTCGAGACCTCTTGTCTTCAATAAAACTTCAAAGGGGTAGTACGATTTTTGTGAAACACTCGATAGAGTTAGTTTGTGTCAAATTTTATTCACATGATATGGTTTGTGGTATGAAACCTATTCTCGCACATATTGAACTATTTTGGTTGATCGGATCTCGATTTAAAACGTATTTCGAGACCTCTTGTCTTCAATAAAACTCAAAGGGTAGTACACGATTTTTGTGAAACACTTTCGATAGAGTTAGTTTGTGTCAAATTTTATTCACATGATATGGTTTGTGGTATGAAACCTATTCTCGCATATTGAACTATTTTGGTTGATCGGATCTCGATTTAAAAGCGTATTTCGAGACCTCTTGTCTTCAATAAAACTCAAAGGGGTAGTACCGATTTTTGTGAAACACTCGATAGAGTTAGTTTGTGTCAAATTTTATTCACATGATATGGTTTGTGGTATGAAACCTATTCTCGCACATATTGAACTATTTTGGTTGATCGGACCTCGATTTAAAGCGTATTTCCGAGACCTCTTGTCTTCAATAAAACTCAAAGGGGTAGTACGCGATTTTTGTGAAACACTCGATAGAGTTAGTTTGTGTCAAATTTTATTCACATGATATGGTTTGTGGTATGAAACCTATTCTCGCACATATTGAACTATTTTGGTTGATCGGATCTCGATTTAAAGCGTATTTCGAGACCTCTTGTCTTCAATAAAACTCGAAAGGGGTAGTACCACGATTTTTGTGAAACACTTTCGATAGAGTTAGTTTGTGTCAAATTTATTCACATGATATGGTTTGTGGTATGAAACCTATTCTCGCACATATTGAACTATTTTGGTTGATGGATCTCGATTTAAAAGCATTTCGAGACCTCTTGTCTTCAATAAAACTCGAAAGGGTAGTACCGATTTTTGTGAAACACTCGATAGAGTTAGTTTGTGTCAAATTTATTCACATGATATGGTTTGTGGTATGAAACCTATTCGCACATATTGAACTATTTTGGTTGATCGGACCTCGATTTAAAAGCGTATTTCGAGACCTCTTGTCTTCAATAAAACTTCGAAAGGGGTAGTACCGATTTTTTGTGAAACACTCGATAGAGTTAGTTTGTGTCAAATTTTATTCACATGTATGGTTTGTGGTATGAAACCTATTCTCGCACATATTGAACTATTTTGGTTGATCGGACCTCGATTTAAAGCGTATTTCGAGACCTCTTGTCTTCAATAAAACTCAAAGGGGTAGTACGATTTTGTGAAACACTCGATAGAGTTAGTTTGTGTAAAATTTTATTCACATGATATGGTTTTTGGTATGAAAACTATTCTACGCATATTGAACTATTTTGGTTGATCGAACCTCGATTTAAAAGCGTGTTCCGAGACCTCTTGTCTTCAATAAAACTCGAAAGGGGTAGTACCGATTTTTTGTGAAACACTCGATAGAGTTAGTTTGTGTCAAATTGTATTCACATGATATGGTTTGTGGTATGAAATCTATTCTACACACCTTTATATTGAACTATTTTGGTTGATGGATCTCGATTTAAAGCGTATTTCGAGACCTCTTGTCTTCAATAAAACTCAAGGGGTAGTACGATTTTTTGAAACACTCGATAGAGTTAGTTTGTGTCAAATTTTACTCACATGATATGGTTTGTGGTATGAAACCTATTCTCGCACATATTGAACTATTTTGGTTGATCGGATCTCGATTTAAAAGCGTATTTCGAGACCTCTTGTCTTCAATAAAACTTCGAAAGGGTAGTACGATTTTTGTGAAACACTTTCGATAGAGTTAGTTTGTATCCAATTTTATTCACATGATATGGTTTGTGGTATGAAACCTATTCTACGCACATATTGAACTATTTTGGTTGATCGGATCTCGATTTAAAAGCGTATTTCGAGACCTCTTGTCTTCAATAAAACTTCGAAGGGGTAGTACCACGATTTTTGTGAAACACTCGATAGAGTTAGTTTGTGTCAAATTTTATTCACATGATATGGTTTGTGGTATGACACCTATTCTACGTATTGAACTATTTTGGTTGATCGGATCTCGATTTAAAAGCGTATTTCGAGACCTCTTGTCTTCAATAAAACTTCGAAAGGGGTAGTACGATTTTTGTGAAACACTCGATAGAGTTAGTTTGTGTCAAATTTTATTCACATGATATGGTTTGTGGTATGAAACCTATTCTCGCACATATTGAACTATTTTGGTTGATCGATCTATTTAAAAGCGTATTTCGAGACCTCTTGTCTTCAATAAAACTCGAAGGGGTAGTACCGATTTTTGTGAAACACTCGATAGAGTTAGTTTGTGTCAAATTTTATTCACATGATATGGTTTGTGGTATGAAACCTATTCTCGCACATATTGAACTATTTTGGTTGATCGAACCTCGATTTAAAAGCGTATTTCGAGACCTCTTGTCTTCAATAAAACTCAAAGGGGTAGTACACGATTTTTGTGAAACACTTTCGATAGAGTTAGTTGTATCAAATTTTATTCACATGATATGGTTTGTGGTATGAAACCTATTCTCGCACATATTGAACTATTTTGGTTGATCGGATCTCGATTTAAAAACGTATTTCCGAGACCTCTTGTCTTCAATAAAACTCAAAGGGGTTGTACCACGATTTTTGTGAAACACTCGATAGAGTTAGTTTGTGTCAAATTTTATTCATGATATGGTTTGTGGTATGAAACCTATTCTCGCACATATTGAACTATTTTGGTTGATCAGACCTCGATTTAAAAGCGTATTTCCGAGACCTCTTGTCTTCAATAAAACTCGAAAGGGGTAGTACGATTTTTGTGAAACACTCGATAGAGTTAGTTTGTGTCAAATTTTATTCACATGATATGGTTTGTGGTATGAAACCTATTCTCGCACATATTGAACTATTTTGGTTGATCGAACCTCGATTTAAAAGCGTATTTCAGACCTCTTGTCTTCAATAAAACTCAAAGGGTAGTACCGATTTTTGTGAAACACTTTCGATAGAGTTAGTTTGTGTCAAATTTTATTCACATGATATGGTTTGTGGTATGAAACCTATTCTCGCACATATTGAACTATTTTGGTTGATCGGACCTCGATTTAAAAAGCGTATTTCCGAGACCTCTTGTCTTCAATAAAACTCAAAGGGGTAGTACATTTTTTGTGAAACACTCGATAGAGTTAGTTTGTGTCAAATTTTATTCACATGATATGGTTTGTGGTATGAAACCTATTCTCATACATATTGAACTATTTTGGTTGATGGATCTCGATTTAAAAGCGTATTTCGAGACCTCTTGTCTTCAATAAAACTTCGAAAGGGTAGTACGATTTTTGTGAAACACTCGATGAGAGTTAGTTTGTGTCAAATTTTATTCACATGATATGGTTTGTGGTATGAAACCTATTCTCGCACATATTGAACTATTTTGGTTGATCGAACCTCGATTTAAAAGCGTATTTCGAGACCTCTTGTCTTCAATAAAACTCGAAAGGGGTAGTACCGATTTTTGTGAAACACTCGATGAGTTAGTTTGTGTCAAATTTTATTCACATGATATGGTTTGTGGTATGAAACCTATTCTCGCACATATTGAACTATTTTGGTTGATCGGATCTCGATTTAAAAGCGTATTTCCGAGACCTCTTGTCTTTAATAAAACTCGAAGGGGTAGTACACGATTTTTTGTGAAACACTTTCGATAGAGTTAGTTTGTGTCAAATTTTATTCACAATGATATGGATCTAATAAATTTTTTTTTTTTTAGGAAATATGATTTCATTCAATGAAGTCATACATCGGAATTCTCTACAGAATATCATCAAGGCAAAAGTATAAATAGCTTCTCTACTAGCAATGGCAGCCGGTTTGTTTCCTGAGCGTTTGATCAGTAAACATAGAAAAATGAAAATACAAAGAGATCTTTAGTTGTTTCAATGATATTTAAACCTTGAGAAAAAGAAAAGCTTGAATCTTGGGTTGGAGAGACAACATTCTTGCAATCTCCTCGAAATAGCGTAAAACACGATCATATGCAAGAATAGCTGACACTTTGCGGCTGAAGCCAATACTTTGACATCACAACGTATCACCGGGAAGCTCTTCTTCTATGCGGTGAGAATTACGTTAAAATCATTTTGTCGCTGACTAGCTCCAAGCAATGACGCGTCTGATGTGCTTTAATGGAAGTCATAATTTGTCTTCTTGAATTAGGCCTCAATTACTTAACCATGTTTGCTCGCTTTCAATTGATGCGGGATTGACATGTTACTGTGCTTCTTTAAAGCATCTGATAAACATGGGACAAAAGCGGAGTCCGAAGATCATATCATGCGACGATGTACGACATTTGGGTGACCCCTGGCTCAACATGATGCCATGAAGAAGGCAGAAGTCATCGCGTAGCACATTTAATACCTTCAGCAATCCAGACGCCAAGAGGTATCGGCTGCGTAAATTGTACCAATTAAAGGAAGAGCCCTGATACAAAGTTGGTGATTATGCTGCGTTTGGGGTATGAAGTCATAAACACAGCAGATAGAAGAATTTAGTATTTCGGTGGCCCTCCATGACTCTTTGTCATCTTTACTGAACTGTTTTACCAAAGGCTCTTTGATCGAAAACATTCCTCGAGTTGCGATTTGATTCATTTCTTTTTCACCTCCGTCTTTATGGGCGTGATTTCGGCGAGATGGGCCGTTCAATTCACATTTTGGTCGCGACTTTGTCCTTGGAATGATGCAAACTTGTCCCGTTTGCTATTGAGCAATTGGCGCGGTTATGAAGTAAACCCGCGCCGAGTCCAGATTTTGGTAACAACCTTTGCATAATCTTCCGATTTAAGCCTGCGACTTCGTGAAATGGATTTCTTATATTATTTATTGGACATGTATCAATCAATTAAGCGCCATAGGCGTGTCTTAAAAGCGCATCGGCTTAACGCCCGATTCGATGCTTATCGACTGCCATGGGTCATGATAGATGACCCGGTCGCTGGAAATCTCACCACCACAGCTAGTAAAGCTAAATGCAGGAAAGAACTCCTAACTTTGCTTTCGTCGATGCAGAGAGATGCCAGCGGGACGGGCCAGAGAGAATCTACAGTGCCACCATCACGATAAGACAAAAGTGCTCGCCGAACGAACCCTTTGAGATACTTGGTGAAACTCTGAGCTCCGGACATCGAGTTGCAGAAGCGCGAATCAACTAAGCCCGAGCCGGATGCATCACAGGGAGACTATACCACCAGGACCCAACCCGAGGTGAACAGTATTCTCGAGAGGAAAAAGTAAACTTACCCTCCAGTACGCACTTTTTGGGGTGTTGGATCCTTTGTTCACCCTAATGACCGCCTTGTGAGGTGGAAATAGCATTGAGTGCTCAAAATCTGAATCATACACTTGACATCATCTTGCTTGAACCTCTTCATAGTACATGATAACTATAAATGTGGCTCGAGGTCCAGAGACCTTAAGGTAAGTGATAAGTGATAAGCAACAATCACCCAAGTTGGAAGCAGTTTTATAACCTTCTGATCTATAAGCTATTACATAGAGAGCCTCGAGCTCTCTTTACCATGTAAAGTCTCTTACAGGATGGACTTAGGCAATCCAGGGCATCCGATTCTAACCCCCGAACATAGTCCTTTAAAGGTGCCGGCTTTCATGGGACAAATCTTGCCGGACCCAAGTAGGAGAAAGGACATAGACTAGGTTGTTGGTAATAGCTTGAAGTCGGGTTAAGTGTTGAGGTTTTACCTCAACATTTTAGCAGCCCGTCGTGGGGAAATCTAGCAGAAGTTTCGTGTTTTTGATTAAGGCGATGGCAAAGAGCGAGATGAACAACGGTGGTCTTTGAGCTGCGAGGTAAAACTCCTTGGCATGCCCGGCATCGAGGCGTCGCCATACTCGGGGGACCTGAGCATGCCTTGATGTCGGGGAAGGTATCCGGCGAGGGACGTCTGGCCATCCCGATCCTCGGATGTAGAAAGTATAATCTGAGCTTCTCGTGAGCTCGAGGCTTTCTGACAGCGAGCCTGACAATTCACTATACGATGGGCCTTGCCGTCACTTTCTTGATCTCCGGACTAAAAGCAGAGGCGATTCGACCAGTGCTCCCAATCATTCAAGGATGCAGGATCGACAATGCTCCTCTCACGACCAAGCCACTCACTTGATACTGGTTACCCTCCTCGAAGGCCCGGAGCCAGCATCATCCGGAAGCAGGCGGCGCCTGATCTAGCGAGAGGTTAGGGCTCGGCCCCCTCAGAGAGATTCTTTGAGTTCTCTTGGATTAGCGAGTAGACCTCGGCTTCTCAAGAGTCGAGGTGAGGAAATCGACATGGAAGGAAGGCGATACGATCGAATAATGGATACCGGGGTTCGCAACAGCGGTAACATCAAGAGATGGGGATCAAGAAATGGCGAGGAAGCATTCCGATGGTCCGCTGCAAATAGACTCTCTGCGGATGCTCGCCAATCCGTCCGAGGGGCGGGAAGATCATGGCGGTGTGCGATTTATGCCAGCCAGAAAGTCTTTAGAAGCCGGATCTGATCTCGGGCCATGCTTGTGAAAAGACCAAAGCGGATAACAACTAGTGCACCAAATCCACTTATAGTAAACCCAATATCATGAAAGAGAAAAGGCGAAACCGAAACTCGGATCCGTTATCGAATGGTGGAATACTATGTATGGGGATCGCTTGTCTGGGAATTGGTCACACAACGAGATACTGACGACAAAATGGATTCCAAAGGAATGGCGACATAACCAAAGCCCTTTTATTCCACTCGTCCACTCTCTTTGGAATTGCCATGGATTGGTACGCCTCTTTGCCAAGATAAATCGTCGATCAAGTTGTACTGCGGACCTTTCTTTGAGTTCCTAGCAACGCCCTTGATTTAGAAATCGAAGAGGAGAAAGGCGTGCAATGGAACATCTGGCGGAACGTATCTGATGGGACGTAGCAAGTGAAGGATCTGGGACTTTCCTAGATCCGATTTTACTTAGAGTTCTTGAGGTTAGAGCCACGGTATTAAACGGGTAAACTAACATCTTAACCATACTCTCGGCTTCGGAAGAGTAGCTGATAATGGACCGACAAAAGAGGCTTTATATTGACTATGTATGTTTCTTCTTGTCCTGCTCAGAAGGTTACAAGAAGGTAGGCATGGAGGCTACAAACATACTGCAATGAGGGTAAGCTCGATGGTTTCCATTCGAAGACGGTAAAGATCAAGATAAAATGTTGGGCCATCGAAAAGAAATCGTCTGGTGGCGAGATGTATTGGCAATCTATGCTCAGAATATGTTGTATGTAGGCGCATATAAGAAATGTGAGTGGGGTATTGATAGTTTAGGGAAAGTATTGGGATGTGTCCGTCCATCTTGACTATCATCAGTTGTTGAAGCGAGATAGAATGCATCCAGTCTGGCTTTTCGGTGATTGGGATAAGCAACTCCCTAATGGGCCGTAGTCCCTAATAGCATACCCTATAGCGAGTCCATTAACAAGAATATGATCCACGGACTGCCGCTTTTGCTTCTTCCCTATTTTGTTTGAACCTATTTAATTGGATGGAAGATGTACTTTATTCTAACTCATTTTCTTCTTCTGTGCATCCGATTCTACTCCACCTACTGCCCGGATTTGCGATAATCAATCCGTTCTGACAGGCAAGCTCTAGTGATTTCAGTATAGCTCAAGTTATTTGTTGCCTTGTACCTGCCGAAGCATTGTTTTCCAAATCTCGGCACTCTAGGGTTTCGAATCAATTAATCTGTTGCCATCAATCAAGTTGGATAGGTTCAGTTCCTGTGTGTGGTTTCCTGTAATTGTGCAGCTCAAGAAGATTATGTTTTATTGTAACACCTGTGAATTCGATCAGGCCTGTGCTGAGTTCAGTTATTTTAGCTCATCTGGATTATGATTCTATTTATTTCCATTGCTAGCTTCAGATGTCTCACCTTCTTCTATTCATGGTGAAACTGATATTGTTCCGTTTCATCCGTTAATGATTTTTATTACATATTTAAAAATATGATTTTGATTGGTGTCAAACTATCCACAAAAAAAAAGAATGAAAACAGACAAAAATTAGCAAATCCACATATTTTCTTCGTGCTACTTAAAAGCTTTCATGTGGAAACACGATCGAAGTTATCACTTAGGTGGATGTTCTTCATCATTATTGGCTCTATTTTTCCAAATTAATCGAACTGACTATGAATTGAACATTTTATGCAACCGCAAGGGATTTCTCATCCTTCTTTTCCCCCTTTCTTTCTGCTCTAGCATCAGGTTCAGACATGTTATTCCTCTAAAACAGGAAGAGATCCTCTACAAAACAGGAAGAGATCTCCTCTGCAAAACAGGAAGAGGCGGAAGAGTGGTTGGTGCATTGTGCAAATGCATCATCAAGATGAGCAGGCAATGGAGAGAAAAGAAACGTATGTTGTGGTTTCTTATGCTCCAGATTGGAAACTTTCTCCATTACCAAGTTGGCGACGGCGCCGATTTCACGAAATCTTCTTTGAGGAAAATCAAAAAGTCTTGACTGCCTCATCCTCTTCCCCACTTCGTTACTTTAATGAGGTTGGATCATAGCTGCATTTATCACTAGTGCTGGAAGATGCGGAAGAAGTATCTACTTTTCCTTTCATTATGACCACCCGTTCTGATCTGAAGGTTAATATGTATAACTATGATCTAAGCAAATTGCCGGAAACATAGTAGCAACCTTTACGATGCCAAGATACTTGATATATCAAATCCGTACAGACCCTATTGAGTGCAAATTGGTGATGAGTTGTAACATCTATGCCCTGAAATACGCCCCTCCCTCAACCTGCGTCAGATTGCGGGTACTTCAGGAGTATAATATCAAGAAAAATGAGTGGACTCTTTGGTGGCGTCGACTTCCCTTTCATGACATCCCCTTTATTTACTCCCCTCGGTTTTTGACATTCCTACTTCTCACGTAGTAATTGGTCCAAAAGCTGCATGTTTCTATTGGGCTTTTCTCCTTACACCTTTGATGCTGTTAAGCGATCCTGGAAGGTTGGCAGGTTATTCAGTAACTTTTGGAAGCAATAGAGATGGCTGGTTTAACTCCTGAAAACTTCTATGGGCTTGGGGTTTGTGATGCAGTGAAGTTGAAGAAGAAGGAAGAAGAGTATGATGGTGGTCCACCATTGGTTTTATGGAAAACAATCATATATGGGATGAGAAAATAATGCTACGAGGTCCATTATGCTAAAAACTGTCCCGGTGGTTGCCTTTACATTAGATAAAAATGGTAAAGGTTACTTGCTAAGAGGCCAGCGTCTGGAATTGGAGAACTCAAGATCACGGCGGCGATGATTTTTCTTCATGGTGCACATTGGAGTTTGTCTTCGTGATCCGGAGATGGCTACTTTGGATATGTAGAACCATTTTGTTCCGGATCAAAGTTGGTTTGGAGGATCATGGAGTGTAGATTGTATTTGAAAGGCATTGAGCTGGTTACATTAAGATTTCAAGGCGACAAGAAATAGCCGACTTCTGATGACTTGGAATGTCAAGTGATCCCCGCCAAAGATAGAGTGTTATGTGAAGAGTTCATTCCTGGTGTTCCCAAAGGCACTTTTTAGAGATGAATTTAAGTTATATATCTAGTTATTTATTGTTATTTAAGTTTTTGACTCGGTTCTGTAATGTATTTACTTTCTACAAAATTTGGGGCCAGAAACTTGTTGCATTATGTTGTATGATTGGTGTTGAAACTGCTACATCTAGTGATGTTTTAAATTATGGCATCGTATTATTACACTTGACACATTAGTTTATATTAAACAATATAATAAGCACCAGTTTGTTTAACACTTTTGTAAAAGAAGTAAAACAACTTCAACATAACACTTTATAATAGGCTAAAGATTTTGTCGGACGTGCAACAATCGAGCGTCGCTCTTCCAGATTCAGTTCAAGCGATACCTGTTGCTTTCCTCCTACTCACCCACTCATGGGAAGATGTGTTCTTTCATCAATCAATATTTCCAATTCCCAGATTGTGTTCTGTCACAGAGAAAGCCATCTACTTTATCGCGTGCTCAAATTCCTAGATACTCCACATACTCATGGCCGGAGACTTTGCATCATGGCTCCTCAGCACTGGATTCCGATGGCCCGCGCTCAATTCAAATTAAGCTTGGTCTCGATTAAAAAGTCTTAGCCTCTATGTTGATGGATCACGATGTGAATTTGCTGAATATGTTGTGTAGAGATTTAAATACGCTTTGATGTGTTGATGATTTCTACTTTACTCTATATTTTTATTTGACTTTCTCGCTTCCCTTATTTTAGCACTGCTATGTGAGACCAAGTGAATTGTTTGTTCAAAAAAATATTGCAAACAAAGAACAAAACTAAGATAAACAATGAGTGGATTAGATTTGTCTCTTAAATTTAATCAGAGTCGTCATTGTGTTTCTTTTTTTGCTCCTGAATCTATGATTGTGGTTTGCAGATTGAAAACCCATTTTTCATCTTAATCTTATTCAAAAAATACAAAAAGCAAAAAAAAAATCAATCGATTAATAGATTTAAAACCTCTTTTTTGGTAAATCGATTGTGAAGTGTTTTCTAGAATCCCAAGATCTGTTTTGAGATCTTCTAGGCGAAAATGTTCCATTTTCATAAGATCTTCTTGACTCTTAGTCAGAAGTCAAATAATCTGTATATATGTTGGACTTTTTGAGGCAATTATAAACTCTGGGAGATAATTCAAATTGGTCAATAAAATGGATTGCAATGCTTTTTTTTGTTTTCTGAATTTGATCAATTTCTCGTGAAAACTAAAAGGAAAAAGGAAACTGTGTCTTGATTATTCTCTAAAGAGTAAGTTTTCTTCTTCCTTATGTAAAGGAATAAATAAATCAATCAAATTCCGAGAGGCTTCATGAAGTACTTCTTTTGGAGTTAAACTCCCATTTGTCCAGATTTCGAGAAGAGTGTGCTTCTTGTTTTCCCATTCCACAGGAATGAATACTATGGTCACATTTCGAACAGGCATGAAGACAGCATCTATAGGATAACTTCTATCTTGAAAGATATGCGGGCTTTTTATAAGATATCCACGACTTCTCTCGATTTCTAATCCAATACAAAAGAAATCGGTTCTGTTAACTTCAGCTATATGTTTGTATTGTCATAAATTTCTACAAGGCGGTAAGATGATATCTTGAGCAGTTACCATGTCCCAGGCCCTATCAAATAGAGAAATATACAAGTTCCATATAAATTACTTCTCAATACAATTTCTTTTAAATTCATTAAAATTTCCAGAACCGATTCTTGAATACCTGCTATAGTAGAATATTATTCATGCAGGACGTTCTCAGATTTTACACGTGATACATATTCCTTGTATTTCTCCAAGCAAAGCTCTTCGCATTGCAATACTATTGTCATCGGCCTTTCATAAGTGGAGACAGAACAAAGCGCCCCATAATGAAGACGCTTACTGTCTGTTCTTGATTCAACACAGTTCCACTGTAGTGTCAGTAGATACTCTTACTTTCTCTCGAACCATAGTAATATTTTTTTATTTGATTGAATTATTTATTTCTCTTGTTTTTCTTGAAATTTCTTCACTGTTCATTTCTATACACGTCTTTTGGGGAGGTCTACAGCCATTATGTAGCATAGGGTTACATCTCGTAGAAAAGTCAATCGTATACCCTTCGACGAATACCGCGTAATGCTCCGTCTCTTCTAACCCGGGGCCCTTTATCGCGACTGCGGCTCGTTGCATACCTTGATCTCTTACTGTACGAATAGCATTTTTGCTGCAGTTTCAGCTGCAAAGGGTGTCCCTCTTCTCGGACCCTTAAAGCCCAAGTACCTGACGAGGACCAGAAACCACGCGACCCTTTACATCTGTAACCGTGACAATAGTATTATTGAAACTTGCTTGAACATGAATAATCCCTTTTGGTATTTTACACTCTTACGCGAACCAATACGCCTATTCCTGCGTGAACCGACTCTCGGCATAGCTTTTGCCATATTTTATCATCTCATAAATATGAATCATATGGATATATCCATTTCAAATCAAAACAGATTCCTTATTTGGACACTGGGTCCTTTAGTAAGTCTGATTAGCCTTGTCTTTGTTTATGTCTCAGGTTGGGACAAATTACTATAATGCGTCCCCGCCTGCGAATTAAACGACATTTTTCACAAATTTTACGAACGGATGCTCTTATTTTCATATTTGTCATTCCTCAATCTTCATTCTCAATCTACTTGTTGGTGAAAATAAGTTTCTTGCATTTTCATTTCGAATCATATTGCATAAAACCCCACTAATCTTTTGAATCCGTGTTTTCGAGTCGATAAATTATACGCCCTCTGGTTGAATCATAACGACTTACTTCAATTTTGACTTTATCTCGGCAGTATCCGTATAAAACTACGTCGGATCTTTCCTGAAATATACCCTAGGATCAGATCCTCATTATCTAAACGAACCGGAACATGCCGTTGGGAAGCGATTCCGTAATTAAACCTTCATGAATCCATTTTTGTTCTTTCATTTCAGGTAAAACCTCCTTTTTGTATTAACTAATAGAGGAGAAAGGGTATTAGACAATTCACCTCTTTTCTTTATTTTTTTTACAAAGATAAAGGGTTTTGGATCCCATGTAAAGGATTACCATATATAACACAAGATTTCTCCGCCGATTCCTTCTAGTCAGGCCTCTCGGTCTGTTATTATACCCCGAAGTAGAAAGAATTACAATCCCCATCCACCTAAAATTCTAGGGATTCGTTGAGAGTTAGAATAGATTCGTAGACCGGGTCTACTGATCCGTTTTAAATTTAAAAAATTTCTATATGGTCTTTTCCTATTCCTTCTATGTCGCAGGGTTAAAACCAAAAAAGATTTGTTTTTTTCTCGATGCTTTCGGAGATTTTCGATAAAACCTTCTCGAAGAAGTATTTGAACAATATTTTCGGTAATATTCGTAGATGCTATACGAACAACTCTTTTTCTATCCATATCCGCGTTTCGTATAAGTTAGTATCTCAGCAATAGTGTCTCTGCTCATGATGAACTTAAATTTTTGTTTCCTCGAATTTGAATATAATCAACATGTTTTCTTTGTTTTTTTTTTATTTATGATTTGTGATGATATATGAATTGAAAAAGGTATATACGTGAGACACATTCAACGAATGAATCAAGTTCTTTTTCTATTTCTTTCAAATACCCCAAAGGGATAAAAAATCAACATCTCATTGTATTTTACAATACCTCGAGCTAATGAAACTATTTTAGTAAAATTGAATTGTCTCAATTCTCGAGGATTACCAAAATTCGCGTTCCTTTTGGATTTCCTTCTTGATCAATTACAACTGCAGCATTGTCATCATATCGTATTATCATACCGCTGTCGCGTTTAAGTTCTTTACAAGTACGAACAATTACAACTCGGACTACTTCTGATTTTTGTAGTGGCATGTTAGGTACAGCTTCTTTGATCACAGCAACAATAACGTCACCAATGTGAGCATATCGACGGTTTGCTAGCTCCTGTGATTCGAATACACATCAATTCTCTAGCCCGCTGTTATCCGCTACATTTAAATGGGTCTGGGGTTGAATCATATTAAATTTTTGAGTCTATTCTTACGATGCAAAGGATGAAAATAAAAGAAATATTTTTGTCTAAAAAAAGAAACCCGCAGTTTTGTTTTATCCCCAAGACTCATTTCTCTCCGTTCTGTGTTTTATCCCGAAATAATAAATTGCGTTCGTATAGGCATTTTTGATGCTGCTATTAAAATAGCCCTTCTAGCTATATTTTCAGTTACCCACTCATTTCATATAGTATTCGCCCTGGTTTAACAACAGCTACCCAATATTCAGGACCCTTTCCCCGAACCCATACGTGTTTCGGCAGGTCTTACTGTAACCGGTTTGTCTGAAATATACGGACCCATATTTTTCCACCACGGCGTGCATTTCGTGTCATTGCCCGTCGACCTGCTTCAATTTGTCTAGATGTGATCCAAGCAGGTTCAAGTGCCTGAAGAGCATATTTGCCGAAAGAAATCTGATTACCTCGAAAGATATTCCTTTCATTCTTCCTCTATTTGTTTACGGAATCTAGTTCTTTTGGGGTTATAGTTGATGGTTGTTTCGGAATTCCATCTCTACTCCAGAACTGGACATGAGAATTTCTTCTCATCCAGCTCCTCATGAAAAAGTATTCAAAATGGAATTTCAATTAATTTGAATAACTATAACTATTCTAAAATTAGAAATAAATTTTTTTTATAGTGTCCCAATCAATCTTTATTTTCCTTTGTGCTTTATCTAAATCTAACAATAAAAAAATTCGCGGGCGAATGTTTACTCTTGCAATCTCGATTTCAGTCTTAACCTCCGGTCAGGATTTCTGAAAGTTGATGCATTTTTCTGGTTAATTTCGCCATCCAGACTAGTGAATTAGTAGATTCATTTGTTCAATAAAAGATTTTGCATTCACAAGTTCCTTCGTTCCACCGCTTCGTACTTAATGGTTGGGTCCTAATCCTACAATGGAGCTAATAATGCAATTTATTCTCAGTCAACCTTCTTGGTCTTTATTGACTCAAGCTCTTTTCTTCTATACTGAGGATTCATTGACTATTTCATTATGGATGAATCCATTAGTATTGATGCTTTATTACACTGTTTTTAGGATATGGCGCATAGACCTTACATGTTGGATTTTATAGCATTGCTATTTTTCTCTCTTTCTTTCATCCTTCCATTTATCCGCACCTTTTTCTTTTTTTTTGCTTTAAACTTAGAATTTTGAATATCAAAATCTCAGTTGCTACAAAGATATGACCGATTTATCATATCTTGACTGGTTCGTTAGATCCAGATAATACGAAGTGATGAGTTGGTTTTCATACTACCGAGCTCGTATTTTTTATCCTAACCTGAAAAACCAACGAGTCGCACACTAAGCATAGCAATTATACCGAAAAGGTCAATCCAATTTTATTAAACCGTATAGAATTAAATAATGAAAAATTAGAATTGCTTGCTTTGATTGGACAGAAAAAGAATTCATGAATTTTCCTATATTTTATCAATCAATGGATACAAATTCTTCTTCCTTGTCTCTAAAATCCAAATTTTGATACCTAATACCCGTAGATAGTCCGAGCTGTATAGGAACAATAATCGATTTTAGCGCGAATGGTTTGAAGGGGAACCCTACCCTCTCTGATCCATTCGACACGTGCAATATCTTTTCCAGAGATAAGCCCAGCCATTTGTACTTGAATACCTTTTGTATCTGATTCTTCATATAATTCAATAGCTTTTGATTGCTTTTCGA
>JAIFAC010000013.1:62500-67500 GCA_026545765.1 Plantago major
TGGCAGATCTATTCACTCTATCAATAACCGAGCCGGATCTGGTGTATCATAAGGGATTTGCCTTTTCTATTGATTCCTGCGGATTGGATCAAAAACCATTCTTGAATGAGGCCAGGGATGAATCGAAAAGAAATCTTTATTGGTTCTACCTCCTATTTTTCTGAAGAGAATCAATCTTTTTCTCGAAGGATCAGAAAAAAAGGGGTCCGGATCTCCTGCGGGAATGATTTGGATCCAAAACCAAAAAGTGCTATTTGCTAGGAAGAAAATAATGAGGCAGTGAATCAATATAGATTGATCCGCAATCTGATTCAAATCCAATATAGTTCCTATGGGTCCATAAAAATGTATTGAATCGATTCTTTTAATGAATCGATCCGACCACAATTTCGAATATGGAATTCAAAGGCATCAAATAGGACAAATAGGAAAGGATACTCTGAATCATAGAACTCGAATGAAATATAGGATCAACCAACATTTATCGAATTTGAAAAAAAGTCAGAAGAAATGGTTCGATCCTCTTATTTTGATTTCTCGAACCGAGACATCGATGAATCGGGATCCTGATGCATATAGACACAAATGGTGCAAGAATTTCCAGGAACATTTGGAAGATTTCGTTTCTGAGCAGAAGAGCCGTTTTCAAATAGTGTTCGATCGATTACGTATTGATCCATATTCGATTGATTGGTCTGAGGTTATCGACGAAAAGATTTGGCTAAGACACTTCGTTTCTTTCTGTCCAAGTCACTTCTTTTTTGTCCAAGTTTATTTTCTTTTTGTCTAACTCACTTCCTTTTTCTGTGTGAGTTTCGGGAATATCCCCATTCATAGGTCCGAGATCGATCTATATGGGTGGAAAGGTCCGTATGATCAACTCGGCAATCAGTTGTTAGAATCGATAGGTCTTCCAATTGTTCATTTGAAAAAATGGAAACCATTTTATTGGACGATCATGATACTTCGAAAATCGAAATTCTTGGTCAATGGAGGAAAAATAGCACCCTTTTTGTTCAATAAGATACCAAAGTGGATGATTGACCCAAGAAAAAATCGCGGGAAATCCTTTGATAGGGCGGATTCCTATTTCTCAATGATATTCCACAATCAAGACAATTGGCTGAATCCCGTGAAAACATTTCATCGAAGTTCATTGATATCTTCTTTTTATAAAGCAAATCGACTTCGATTCTTGAATAATCCACATCACTTCTGCTTCTATTCTAACACAAGAAACCCAAATACTCAGGAAAAGGCCCATATCCATAATTCTGATTTGACATATGGACAATTCCTCAATATCTTGTTCATTCGCAACAAAATATTTTCTTTGCCCGTCGAATATGCTTTTGGGGGGAGAGAGACTATTTCACCAATCGAGTCACAGGTATCTAACATATTCATACCTAACGATTTTCCACAAAGTGGTGACGAAACGTATAACTTGTACAAATCTTTCCATTTTCCAAGTCGATACGATCCCTTCGTCCGTAGAACTAGTTTCTCGATCGCAGACATTTCTGGAACACCCTAACAGAGGGACAAAGTGTGCATTTGTAAAGAACTTGTTGTCAACCTCTTTCAGCTAGGAATCTATCGGATTCAGAAGAGAAGAACTTGCATCAGTATCTCAATTCAAACATGGGTTTGATTCCCACTCCATGTTCTGAGAAAGATTTACCATGCAAAAAGAGGAAAAAACGGCGTCTTTGTCTAAGAAATGCCTTGCGAAAGGGCAGATGTATAGAACCTTTCAACAAAGGGCTCTTTCAACTCTCTCAAAATCGAATCTATTCCAAACATATATGCCATGGTTCTTGACAGGGTACTGGATATTTGTAGATAATTTTGTAGATACTTTTTCAGACCTATTGCCGATTTCAGATACTTTTCCAGAACTATGGCTGATACGTAATAGTCAAAATTGGTATCCATAATACGAAGTAGCAGTAAAAAATTGGTATTCATCTTTCGGGATATTAGGCATAGATTGGGTAGATCGTGGCGAATTCTTTGGAAAAAAGCGCGTCTTAATCTGATAAGTGAGATTTCGAATAAGTGTTTACATAATGTTCTTCTGTCCGAAGAAATGATTCATCGAAATAATGAGTCACCATTGATATCGACACATCTGAGATCGCCAAGTGTTTGGGAGTTCTTCTATTCAATCCTTTTCCTTCTTGTTGTTGCTGGATATCTCGTTTGTACCCAGCTTCTCTTGTTTCCAGCCTCTAGTGAGTTACAGACAGAGTTCGAAAGGTCAAATCTTTGATGATGGAATCATCTATGATTGAGTGAAAACTTCTGGATAGGTATCCTACATCTGAACCAAATTCTTTCTGGGTAAAGAATCTCTTTCTAGTTGCTCTGGAACAATTCCGTTCTAAGAAGATATATTTGAATATCAATCTCATCGATCTCATATCAAATCCCATCAATCGAATCACTTTTTCGAGAAATACGAGACATCTAAGTCATACAAGTAAAGAGATCTATTCATTGATAAGAAAAAGAAAAAACTGGAACGGGATTGGGTTGATGATAAAATAGAATCCTGGGTCGCGAACAGTGATTTGATTGATGATGAAGAAGAGAATTCTTGGTTCAGTTCTCCGCCTTAACGAAATCCATTATAACTAATACAATTAGATCCGCTCTTCATAGACAAACTTGGGATTTGCGATCCCAGGTAAGATCGTTCAGGATCATGGGATCCTTTTCTATCAGATAGGAAGGGCTGTAGCACAAAATGTACTTAAGTAATTGCCTCATAGATCCTATATCTATCTATCTGAAGAAGAACTTATGTAAGGAAGGGATTCTTATTTGTACAAATGGTACTCGGAACTTGGAACGAGCATGAAGAAATTAACGCTACTTCTTTATCTTTTGACTTGTTCTGCCGGATCAGTCGCTCAAGATCTTTGGTCTCTACCGGACCGATGAAAAAATGGCATCACTTCTTATGGACTCATTGAGAATGAGTCGGATCTAGTTCATGGCCTATTAGAAATAGAGGCTCTCTTTCACGGACAGAAAAAGATTGCAGTCCGTTTGATAATGATCGAGTTCCATTGCTTCTTCGGCCCGAACCGAGGAATCCCTTGATATGATGCAAAGAGATTTATCTATGAAAATACGAATCGGAGTTTGAAGAAGGGGAGGAGAAGGAGCCTTGACCCGCACCAGATAGAGGAGAATTTATTCAATCACATAGTTTGGGCTCCTAGAATATGGAGCCCTTGCTTTCTATTTGATTGTACCGAAAGGCCAGGTGCATTGGGATTTCCCTATTGGTCCAGGGCATTTCAGGGCAAGCGGATCCTTTCTGATGAAGAGGATGAGCTTCAAGAGAATGATTCGGAGTTCTTGCAGAGTGGAACCATGCAGTCCCAGACACGAGATAGATCTTCCAAAGAACAAGGCCTTTTTTTCGAATAAGCCAATTCCTTTGGGACCCTGCAGATCCGCTCTTTTCCTATTCAAAGATCAGTCCCCCGGCTCTGTGTTTTCACATCGAGAATTATTTGCAGATGAGGAGATGTCAAAGGGGCTTCTTACTTCCCAAACAGCTCTTCCTACATATCTCCATCAACGCTGGTTTATCAAGAATAAACAAGAAAAGCACTTCGAATTGTTGATTAATCGTCAGAGATGGCTTAGAACCAATAGTTCATTATCTAATGGATCTTTCCGTTCTAATACTCTATCCGAGAGTTATCAGTATTTATCAACTCTGTTCCTATCTAACGGAACGCTATTGGATCAAATGACAAAGACATTGTTAAGAAAAGATGGCTTTTCCGGATGAAATGAAAGAAGTACTGGATTCTCTTTCGGATAGGCCCTGAAAGGAGAGGGAGGGTGGAATGCCAACAAGCGTCAATTCCTAATTGACCCGACAGTACCGTTTTGGGAACGTCCAGTGCCAAAGTCACTGAATGGATAAGTCGCCAATCCCTGGACTATGGAATGTACTTTATCCGCTGGGTGACGGGGGGGCATTTTTTCAGAGGTTTTGAATCTACCCTTGTGTGATTCCTGTTGAAGCATATACTCGGGGTGGGTGCAGCGCGGACGATTTTAAAGCAGACTCCCCCTTCATTAGATAGAGAAGATCACCAAGGTTTTGTGATCCGCTGTCAAACTTATTCCAATTCCAAGAGCTCGGATCAAATCGGTATATCAATACTGACTCGACCCGAGCTCTCTTATTGAATTGCTCATTCAATGAGCATTCTCAATATTCTATTATGCCTTGAAGAGGACTCGAACCTCCACGCTTTTTAGCACGAGATTTTGAGTCTCGCGTGTCTACCATTTCACCACCAAGGCATCTTGAAAGTGCATCCTATTTCATGAATAAGATATCTATCTAGTGTCATCTATTCCATAGATGACAAAGGTGGAATATTTCGATGGATCGGTCATATAAGCTCGAGTTGGACATCCAATTGCTTCGATTTGCATTATCCGGAGAATGCCTTATGTATATATAAAAAAGATGGCCAATCAAACTCATTTTCTTTCTCGATTCAATAGAAGCTCAAAGAGGTGAATAGGGTCCCAAAATCACGAGAGATGTGGAAAAAGCAGGCCCGATTGCGCCTATTCCTAATCCTAAATGGAATGGGGCGACGTAGGGATCCATATGTAAACATAGTATCTATTTAGATATTTTAAAAGGTCAATACCTCGGTGCAGGTCCCGGATAATCCTTTGCTCCACAGCCCTGGGGCTATTTCAACTAGCCAATTCAGAATTCCCAGATGGACTAGCACTGCATCTTTGATGCAGTCATCGATTCTCCCAAGAATTCACAATTTCCGCGAGCAAACGTATTAATGACGAGGAAGGAATTTTGGTTATGCTACTAATACTTGTACTTGCTCGCCTATTCTGACCAAGCCCTAAGCCTGGCTGGGGAAGAGTTACAGGGTGTAAAACAAAAAACAGGCGGATCGCCTTCGGGCATACTATTTGGAATGGTTCCTCAT
>JAIFAC010000013.1:81540-114040 GCA_026545765.1 Plantago major
ATCTATATATAGTAAAAAAAAAAATAAGCGCGTATTCGCACAAAAATCCCAAAAAATCAAGCAGGAGGTTAAATCATGCAACATTTGTATTTTCTATTCAGGAGTTGGATTCCTTTTGTATCAAGCTAGTCAATTCGGTCGTTGTCGTGGGACTTTATTACGGGTTTCTTACCACATTCTCCGTAGGCCCATCTTATCTATTCCTTCTCCGAGCTCAGGTTATGGAAAAGGAATGGAGAAGAGAGTAGCAACAACAACTGGTTTTATTTCAGGACAATTCATAATGTTCTTATCCATCTATTACCCGCCAATGCATCTAGCATTGGGTCAACCTCATACAATAACGGTCCTGGCTCTATCATATCTTTTGGTTCATTTGTTCAATGACAAAGACTTTTTGGATAATGAGTCTTCCAGCCGAAATTCACTGAGTAATTTCAGTACTCAAAGTGTATTCGTGAATAATCTCATTTTCAATTATTCCATCATTATTTGTTTCCAAGTTCAATGTTAGCCAGATTAGTAAATGTTTATCTCTTCCGATGCAACAATAAGATCTTATTTCTAACAAGTAGTTTTGTTGGTTGGTTAATTGGTTGGGTAATTTGTCATATTTTATTCAGGAAATGGCTTGGATCTGGATTAGTCTGGATCCAGCAAAATAATTTGATTAAATCGAATAAGTTCATTAGATCTAATAAGTACCTTGTGGCAAAATTGCGAATTCGGATCTTTAGTATTCTCTTATTTATGACCTGCGCCTACTCTTTAAGCAGAATACCGTTCCCCATCAAACCCTCAACAAAAACGGAAGAAATAGATGTAGAAATAGAAACATCCGATGAAGAAGATCCTTCTTCTTTTTCCGAAGAAAGGGCGGATCCGAACAAAATCGATGAAACGGAAGAAATTCAGTGAATAGCAATAAAATCATGAAAATTCTACCATTTTCCGAAAAAATGGCAAATAACGACCCTTTTTCTTTGAAAAAATCTTGCCACTCTTCTTTTCGATTTCAATCAGTGGAATCGACCCCTTCGCTACATAAAAACGAGAAATTTGAACAAGCTATCCGAAATGAAATGTCACATTATTTTTTGACCGATGTAAAAGTGATGGAAAATATCGAATGACTTTTACGTGTCCTGCTAGTATATCGATTTTTTGGAAAGGCTAAAAGAAGGCTGTTATCCCCGGAACTGTGGCCTTATTTCTTCGATGATAATCCACCGGACCCATACGATTTTGGATTTTTACCAACGAAAAAAGAAAGAAAAGAAAAAAAGCATTTCTAAATCGAATCAAATCTCTCGAGAAAAAATCTAGTTTTGAATAGACTCGAAACAAGAACTCGATTATGTAATGATGATTCTAGAAACAAATACTTACCAAAAAGGTATGATCCTTTATTGAGCGGATCGCGTCGAAAACAATCGAAAAAATGCAATCCTGAAAAAACTTCGAAAAAAAAATTCAAAATTTTCGGATAAATAAATTGCATCAAATCCTCGTTCCGTACACCGATAAACTAGGAGAATTTATAGAGATACAGAATAAAGAGCGAAAGATTTATGCGGAGGATATCAAAATGAGAATTACCGATCATTGACAAGATCGTTGACACGGTCATTGAAAAGTTTCTTCCTCCGTCGTTGATACTTTTCGCCTTGTGCTCAACACTCACAAATGGATTTGTTTGGCTCGGTTACAGGCTATTGTCATGGGAAATATCCACTACGCGATAGCTGTGCAATGTACGTTTTGGGCATACAGCTCCTGGTACCTCTTATTTGTCTAATTTGATAGGCTTCAGGAATTTAAAGAATGTGTGTCTAAAATGTTATGAAGACATTCTATCGAAATCCCATTTTAATTGGAATCTTTTGATGAGGACTGGTTACGCACATGTGAGGTATGAACATATGGGTTATCTGGGAGACTTTATTCGGAAAATAGAGTACGCTCTAGAAGAAAAACTAGACAGTATTACGCTTACCTAAACTTTGGCTGTGGCTCTCTAGTTACTTCTTGGTATACCCTTGATTGGCTAGATCAAAATTATTATCAGAATAAGAAAAAGTTCGAAAAGAAAAGTCCGAAAAGAAAAGTTCGAAAAGAAAAGTTCGAAAGACCAAAGGCAGAAAGAGCAAAATTAGAAAAGTTAAAAAGAAAACATGAAATGCTTTTTTTAAAAAAAGTCTTATTTTTCCTACATGATGATGCTAATGATGCTAATAGTCAAAACAGAAACATAAGTCAAAATAAAATAAACGAAATCAGTAAAAAAATTCCTCGATGGGAATACAAATTAATCACTGAGTTAGAACAACAATCAGGAGAATTTCAAGATATTCCCGAAGATTTTGAAATTCGTTCAAGAGAAGCCAAAGAGGTAGTGATTTTTACTGATATCAAAGATGATAAAGATGATCCTGATGAAATGGAAGAGATGTCTACGACACGCTATTTAGAACAACCGGACTTTGATCGAGATCTAATCAAAGTGGTCTGTGCGGGCGCAAAGGCGCAAAGTAGTTATTTGGAAAGTGTTTCAAGGAAATGCGCATTCCCCCCTTTTTGTGTACAGAATCAAAAATCCATTTTCTTTTCTTTAACATCTAATATGTTTGAATTGATTAAATCCATTTTTAGAAATAGGGTGTGGAAAGGGGAAGCATTCCAAATTGTAGAGTCTACAAACGAACAAACAAAAGAAGAAAATAGAATAGAAATAGAAGACGAAGACGAAGAAAAAAAGAGATGGAGATACTAGAGGAAGAGGCGCGAATGAAGATAGCGGAAGCTTGGGATAATGCCCATACTTATGGGCAAGGAATAAAACTTGTTTGTTGCTAATTCAATCTATTTTTAGAAAATATATTCTCTTACCTTCGTTTATAATTGCAAAAATCTTGGGCGTATATCCCTATCCCAACGTCCTGAATGGTCTGAGGATTTTCAGGAATGGAATAGAGATGCATCTTAAATGTACTTATAATGGAACGCCATTATCAGAAACAGAATTGCCTGAAAATTGGTTCATAGAAGGTCTTCAGATCAAAATATTATTCCCTTTCCGTCTGAAACCTTCGCACAAACGCAAATTAAGATCTTATCAAGAAAAAGGATTTCCGTTTTTAACGGTTTTGGACTCGAAGCTAAACATCCTTTTGGTTTTCCCGAAAAACGACCTTCCTTTTGGAAACCTGTTTTGAAAGAACTGGGAAAAAAGTTCGAAAAATGAAAAGAACTATTTCAAAGGAAAAAAAAATACTTGCAAAAGTTTCCAAGAAAACCCAATTCAATTAAGAAAAGTAGAAATCTATGAATCGAATGAAATTCAAGAAGAAAAGATTCCATAATTAGCAATCAAATAATTAACCAATCTTTTGGTCAAACAGTATCGCCGGGTTTGACAAATTCTTCATTGACAGAAAAAAAAATAAAAGATCTGACTGAGCGAATAGGGAAAATTAGAAATCAAATAGAAAGAATAGAAAGAATTAGAAAGAAGAAAAGGAAAAATGATACTAGTCCTAACAAAACATTTAATGCTAAATTCTTAGAAAAATGGAAAATATTCAAAAGAAGAACTGTTCGATTCATTTCTAAATTTCCCCTTTATTTGAAAATTTTCATTGAACTACTATCTCGGCACAGATTTTTTTCTAGGAGTGAATGGAAACTATCAGTGGTATGGAAATCTACTATCTATTATATAGAAGAGTTTGTTTTATTTAGTAAATTTTATTTACTAAGGATATGGAAATTGATTTTATATATTATGTTTGAAGGTTGGTTTAAGATCTATTATATTTTACTTTGTATTGTACGTGATATACGGTTTCTTTTAAATTTTGTTGTAGATCATTCAAATTTGGATATTTCTACTCAAATTAGGTTAAGAACCATAATTGACAAAATGATGAATAACTGCATAGAGCTAATTTTTCTATCCCTGGACCTAACATTTAAGAATACTAGTAGTAATAAAAAAAAGAAAAATCTCATTCCCTTTAAAAAATCCCTTGATAAGATTAGGGATATGAAAAGCAATTTACATATTTTTTGACTTATCTTGCGTATCACAAGCCTATGTATTTTACAAATTATCCCAAATGCAAGTTAGTAATTTGCATAAATTAAGACCTGTTCTTCAATATCAAGGAATCTCTTTGTTTCTTAAGCCCGAAATAAAAGTTCTTTGGAAAAACAAGAATGGTTCATTCAAAATTAAAATTAAATGATAAGAAACTTAGGAATTATGAACAAAATCAATGGAAAAAGTGGTTAAGAGGGTATTCTCCATACAATTTATCGTCGATCATATGGTCGAGATTAATGCCTGAAAAATGGCGAAATACTTCCCATTGTATAGCTACAAAGGAAAAATTAAGCAAATGCAATTCATATGAAACAGACCAAGTAAGTGATTCAAAAAAAAAGGAAGTATACAAATTAGCGAATCAAAAGAAAATTTTCACAAATCTTATCGATATGATCTTTTAGCAAATAAATTTCTTAACTCGAAAATTTCAAGGAAATAAGAACGGAAGCTTTCTTGTAACACACAAGGACCCACTTTATGATATTCTGAAAACCACCCTATCTATAATTATGTGGATATGCTAGCTGTGGAAAAAATGGTAAATAGAAAATATTTGCGTTGGAAAAGTTTGTATCGTAAAGAAAAAGTGGATATTGAGTCCTGTATCACGATCGATGCCAACAGGAATCCAAATATTCAACTGGAAACTAATAAGTATTTTCAAATATCTATTAAAAATGGATATTCTGAAATTTGTTATTTTAAACTTCAGACAATCTCCCAAAATTCCACAACGTTTTTGTTGATTGGATGGGAATGAATGAAAGAATGCTAAATTATTCTATCTCGAATCTAGAGGGTTGGTTCTTCCCAGAATTGGTCTTATTTCATCAGGCATATAAGACCAAACCTTGGTTTAGACCAAATCAATTACTTCTTTTAAATCGAAATGGAAATGAAAATAGTAGTGAAAAGAAAAAAAGAAAATTCAAAAAAAGCAAGGAAATCAAGAAGAACCCAAAAAAGGAGAAGATTTTGGATCTGTTCTGTCACAAGAAAAATCTAGTGAAGAAAATTCTGTAAAATTGGACAGGAAAAAGAAGAAAAAGAAAAAAGTCAACTAGATTCCTTCCTGGAACGTTATTTACTTTTCAATGTAAATGGTGGGACAGTACTTTGGACGAAAAATTGATGAATAATATTGAGGTCTACTGTCTCTTGCTTAGACTAATGGACCCAAGAAAAATTCTCTTATCTTCAATTCAAACAAGAGAAATCGATTTGGATAGACTGACGATTCAAACTAGTCTAACTCATGCGGAATTACTGAAGAGGGAATATTGATTATAGAACCCATTCGTCTGTTTGGAAAAATTGATGGACAACTCTTGATGTATCAAACCATAAGTACTTCGTTGGTTGATAAGAGTAAGTACCAAACAAATCCAAAATACCAAGAAGAAAGGTATGTTTCTAAGAATCATTTTGATTTCCTTATTCCTGAAAATATTTTATCGTTTCGACATCGTAGAAAATTGAAATTCTAATTTCATTGAATTCAAAGTATCGAAACGATGAAAATAGAAATCTCCTATTTTGGAACGAAAAGAACAGAAAAACAGCAACCAAGCTTCGCCCGAGAATAAAGGTCTTAATATAGAAGAAAATGCATTAATGAAATTAAAGCTCTTTCTTTGGCCTAATTATCGATTAGAAGATTTGGCCTGTATGAATCGGTATTGGTTTAATACCAACAATGGCAGTCGTTTCAGTATGTTAAGGATACATCTATATCCACGATTGAAAATGGAAAATTCGTAGATAAGAACTCTATACCCGTCTATCATATAGAATAGAAAGTATATGATAGACGGGTATATATGAAAATAGGATAATATATAGTGTATGGGGTATAGGGTATATGAAAGAAATATTCGGACCACACATTTGAGTCTTCCCTTTCATGGATATATCCAATATTAAAAATGAATAATGTAGGACTTCAATCTCGAAATGAATCAATAGAACTTTTTTTTTTTTAGGTCTAAACCCTTCAATGGAAAAATGGACTACTCCTTTTCTACCTCTATCTCAATCCGATTCCAGTTTGGATGGATTGATTTGAATTCAGAAAAGTGGTATTTTTCAAATAACTTGGAATTAGATTTTTGTATATACCAATTCAAATTAATGGCATTATTATTACTGATCGGTAAAATCCATATCTTTCAAAAGGAAGGGGGAATTTTTCTATGGTAAAAAATTCATTCATTTCGGTTATTTCTCAAAAGAAAACACAGAAAACAGGGGGTCTGTTGAATTTCAAGTATTCACTTTCACCACTAAGATAAGTAAACTTACTTCGCATTTGGAATTACACAAAAAAGACTCTTCATCTCAGAGAGGTTTGCGGAAAATTTTGGGAAAACGTCAACGACTACTGGCCTATTTGTCAAAAAAAAATAGAGAACGTTATAAAGAATTAATTGGCGAGTTAGATATTCGAGAGATAAAAACTCGTTAACTTGAAGCCTAATACCATTTGCACTTTTATTCGTTTTCATTTTGACGAACTCTTCTTTTACGTTCAAACAATGCATGGAAGAATGACTCTGGAAAAAAAACTTATGATTGCACCAACTACAAGAAAAGACCTCATGATAGTAAATATGGGCCCTCACCACCCATCAATGCACGGCGTTCTTCGGCTGATCGTGACTCTCGATGGGGAAGATGTTATCGACTGTGAACCAATATTGGGTTATTTACATAGAGGTATGGAGAAAATTGCGGAAAATCGAACAATTATACAATACTTGCCTTATGTAACGCGTTGGGATTATTTAGCGACTATGTTCACAGAAGCAATAACCGTAAACGCACCCGAACAGCTAGGCAATATTCAAGTCCCTAAAGGGCTAGCTATATAAGAACTATTATGTTGGAATTGAGTCGTATCGCTTCTCATTTGTTATGGCTCGGCCCTTTTATGGCAGATATCAGGGCACAGACCCTTTCTTCTATATTTTTAGAGAACGAAATTGATATATGACCTATTCGAAGCTGCTACCGGTATGCGTATGATGCATAATTATTTTCGTATCGGAGGAGTAGCTGCCGATTTACCTCATGGTTGGGTAGATAAATGTTTGGAATTTTGCGATTATTTTTAATCGGCGTTGCTGAATATCAAAACTTATTACACGGAATCCTATTTTTTAGAACGAGTTGAAGGCATAGGCATTATTCAGGCAGAAGAAGCACTAAATTGGGGTTTATCAGGCCCAATGCTACGAGCTTCCGGAATAGAATGGGATCTTCGTAAAGTTGATCGTTATGAGTGTTACGACGAATTTGATTGGGAGGTTCACTGGCAAAAGAGGATTCATTAGCTCGTTATTTAGTACGAATGGGTGAAATGGCAGAATCCGTAAAATTCTTCAACAGGCCTTAGAGGAATTCCTGGAGGCCATATGAAAATTTAGAAATACGACGCTTTGATAGAATAAAAACCCGGAATGGAATGATTTTGACTATCGATTTATTAGTAAAAACCTTCTCCAACGTTTGAATTGCCCAAGCAAGAACTTTATGTAAGAGTCAAGCCCCAAAGGGAATTGGGAATTTTTCTGATAGGAGATCAGAGTGTTTTCCTTGGAGATGGAAAATTCGACCACCGGGTTTTATCAACTTGCAAATTCTTCCTCAGTTAGTTAAAAGAATGAAATTGGCTGATATTATGACGATACTAGGTAGCATAGATATCATTATGGGAGAAGTCGATCGTTGAAATGATAATTGATACAACAGAACTACAAGCTATCCACTCTTTTCCGGATTTGAATCCTTAACAGAAGTCTATGGGATACTATGGACACTTATCCTATTTTGACTCTTGTATTAGGAATCACACTAGGTGTACTAGTAATTGTTTGGTTAGAAGAAATATCTGCAGGAATACAACAACGTATTGGACCTGAATATGCCGGGCCTTTGGGAATTCTTCAAGCTCTAGCAGATGGGACAAAATTACTTTTCAAGAGAATCTTCTTCCATCTAGAGGAGATACTCGTTTATTCAATATTGGGCCATCCATAGCAGTGATATCCATTTACTAAGTTATTCAGTAATTCCTTTTAGTTATCGACTTATTCTAGCCGATCTTAGTATTGGTGTTTTTTTATGGATCGCCATTTCAAGCCTTGCTCCCGTTGGACTTCTTATGTCGGGATATGGATCAAATAATAAATATTCCTTTTTAGGTGGATTAAGGGCTGCTGCTCAATCAATTAGTTATGAAATACCATTAACTCTATGTGTATTATCAATATCTCTACGTGTGATTCGGTGAGACATAAACTTTCCATATTTCTTTCTAGCAAGAAAGTTGAATATCTATTTTTATTTAAACTTCGGGGTTGAAAAAAAAAACCGGATAGTTAGATGAGTGAAATCAAACGGCTTCTAATTTGCTGTTAAAGCCATTCAATCTCATTTCCTATGTACAAGAATTAAGTCAAAGGAAAGAATATCAGTTCTTATGTTTCCTTTACCCCAAGTTAGATTGGTTGAGTAGTAATCATGGCTTGAAGCGGGTTCAAAAGATCAACCCCCGGGGTTTTTACTATCTATTACCATGGAGGTATTAGTATTAACCTACTGGAAGATTCAAAAAATGAGTGGATGGTTAGGAAGACTAAGATACACAAAGGATTAGTAATGGAGATTAGATAACCTTTCCAAGAGGATATTTCTACCAAAGTAATTCGAATCGGGGCTTTAAGTTGGTAGAAATTCGTAAGAAGTACTCCCCTAGATTTTGATCCAGAGTATCTTCCTATTCACCGATTAAGTAAATAACTATCAAGAACGAAGAAATCTTTTATTTGGGTAATGCCGCCCTCCCTTATTTCCCGAGAAAGTAGAATAGGAACGAACAGAAGTGGAAAGACTAGAATTGCAAAAAGAGATCTTTTTTATTAATAAATTTTTCTATTTTTTCTATATAAATATAATATTTGCTAGTTAATAAAATATCTAATTTCTTAATAAAAAAAAAAAAAAAAGAATAGGTTGCAATATCTCTGTGATATTCCTCAAAAAAGTTTTTTATTCAAGGATAAAGTTATTAATCAACAAAGAAAAATACAAACTTTTAAAGATGAGATCAATTCAGAAGCACTTTATTTTTATTATAACTAGCAGACGGAATTTCATAGGTTAAATTCTAGGCCTTAGGATAAGAGTTTGACTCTCTATTGATCATGGATCCCCTAGGGATCAAGATCAAAAATGTTGAAAGGCCCTTAGAGTTTTTTTTGACCTATGAGGAGCCGTATTAGGTGAAAATTTCATGTACGGTTCTGTAATAGCGACTGGAACAGTGATTTTATCGCAGAATATGATTATCTAACAGTTAAAGTACATTTGATATAGTTTAAGCTCAGTCAAAATACGGTTTTGGGGATGGAATTTGTGGCGTCAACCTATAGGGTTTATCGTTTTCTAATTTCTTCTTTAGCCGAGTGTGAGAGATTACCTTTTGATTTACCAGAAGCAGAAGAGGAATTAGTAGCGGGTTATCAAACCGAATATTCAGGTATAAAATTTGGTTTATTTTATGTTGCTTCCTATCTAAATCTACTAGTTTCTTCATTATTTGTAACAGTTCTTTACTTGGGAGGTTGGAATCTTTCTATTCCCTACATATTCGTTCCTGAACTAACTAAAAGAAGTCAAGTTATTGGAACAATAATAGGTATCTTTATTACATTAGCGAAAACTTATCTGTTCTTGTTCATTTCTATTGCAACAAGATGGACTTTACCGAGATTGAGGATGGACCAACTATTAAATCTTGGGTGGAAATTTCTTTAACATATTTCTAAAGGTAATCTATAATTAACGACTTCAACCCAACATAAATAACTGTAAAGAACTCGAATTTTTCTATCTTCAAAACCTGTCTCAAACAAGAGAAAGAAACAAGTATGAAATTATTTATAGATATTCCGATATGTTCCCTATGCTAACCGAGCTCTTGAATTCTGGTCAACAAACAATACGAGCTGCCAGGTACATTGGTCAAGGTTTCATGATTACCTTGTCCCATGCAAATCGTTTACCTGTAACTATTCAATACCCTACGAAAAATTCATTGCATCGGAGCGTTTCCGGGGCCGAATACACTTTGAATTTGATAAATGCATTGCTTGTGAAGTATGTGTTCGTGTGTGTCCTATAGATCTACCCGTAGTTGATTGGAAATTGGAAACTGATATTCGAAAGAAACGATTACTTAATTACAGTATTGATTTTGGAATTTGTATATTTTGTGGTAATTGCGTTGAGTATTGTCCAACAAATTGTTTATCAATGACTGAAGAATATGAACTTTCTACTTATGATCGTCACGAATTGAATTATAATCAAATTTCTTTAGGTCGATTACCGGTGTCCATAACGGCGATTACACAATTCGAACAATTTCGTCGAATTCACCTCAAATAAAAATGTATAAAACCCTTGCATTTCCAAATTCCCAATCCTTTGGAATCTAAGGAATCGGGTTTTGCTTGTTCAAGATAAACGAGCGATTGGTTGTCGAGAATCGTGGTTCATTTGGATAGAAAATTTATTTCTATTCGAATAATGATTAAATAATAAGAGTAGACCAATAACTGTATCTACCTCAATCCACACCAACCACCCTATTCACATTTTCTTCAATTAAGAAGTATCCTAAAAGAAAAATAGGATAACTCCCTTTCCCGGTCGGGTCAACAAAGTCATGAAATATTTGGATTTACTTTTCTATAAAATAAAATGGATTTACCTGGACCAATACACGATTTTCTTTTAGTTTTTCTGGGGTCGGGTCTTATATTAGGAAGTCTGGGAGTAGTCTTATTTCCAAATCCAATTTATTCGGCCTTTTCATTGGGATTGGTTCTTTTTGTATATCTTTATTCTATATTCTATCGAATTCTTATTTTAGCTGCTGCAGCTCCTTATTTATGTAGGAGCTATAAATGTTTTAATTATTTTTGCTGTCATGTTCATGAATGGTTCAGAAGATTACGATTTCGAAGATTTTCAGCTTTGGACCGTTGGGGATGGAATTACTTCAGTGGTTTGTACAAGTCTTTTATTTCACTACTTACTATTATTCTAGATACGTCCTGGTATGGGATCATTTGGACTACAAAAGCAAACCATATTTTAGAGCAAGATTTGATAAGTAATAGTCAACAAATTGGAATTCATTTATCAACAGATTTTTTTCTTCCATTTGAACTCATTTCAATAATTCTTTTAGTCGCTTTAATCGGTGCGATTGCTATAGCTCGTCAATAATAATAAATCTTTTAAAGGAAGAATTCTCAACTAAATCAAGGGAAAAGAATGTGTCTAATCCTTAATTTGAGTGCCCACCTAAAACGAAAATCAACTCAATTTCTTTTTAGAATTGATCTATTCCCAACCAATTCCTTGTTTTCTTCCATACGTATTAGAATCGACTGGATTTAATTATTGTTCAGATTGAAATGAATCAAGATTGATAAGGGTTGAGTAATGATGCTCGAACATGTACTTGTTTTGAGTGCCTTTTATTTTCTATTGGTATTTATGGATTGATCACAAGTCGAAATATGGTTAGAGCCCTTATGTGTCTTGAACTTATATTAAATTCGGTTAATATCCATTTTGTAACGTTTTCGGATATGTTTGATGATCGTCAATTAAGAGGAGACATTTTCTCCATTTTATTATAGCTATTGCAGCCGCTGAAGCAGCTATTGGATTAGCTATTGTTTCATCCATTTATCGTAATAGAAAATCCATTCGTATTAACCAATCCAATTTGTTGAATAAATAATATGAATCATAGAAAAGAAAATTGAATATTCATAAATTACTTCCGACTGGACGGTTTGATATGGGTAAGGTATGATCATGTTTGCCGAAACATAAGAAATCAAAGGATTTTTGCGCTCGTTCATAAACAATTCATCATAAACAATTCAAGTCCATTGATTCTGATCACTCATTGATTCGTCTGGTATCTAATTACAAGATTGATTTAGAAGTTAGTTTACTAGACCGAAAATTCATGATGTTAAAATTGTATAGATACAATGTCACACTCAGTAAAGATTTATGATACATGTATAGGATGTACTCAATGTGTCCGAGCTTGCCCCACCGATGTATTAGAAATGATACCCTGGGACGGATGTAAAGCTAAACAAATAGCTTCTGCTCCAAGGACTGAGGACTGTGTTGGTTGTAAGAGATGTGAATCCGCCTGTCCAACGGATTTCTTGAGTGTTCGGGTTTATTTATGGCATGAAACAACCCGTAGTATGGGTCTAGCTTATTGATACGTTCCATAAAACTCTACTTAAAATCCATAATTTTTTTTACCGACAAAATTCTTGCGCAAACTATTTGGATTTGATTTTGCACGGATCTTTATGGCCCAAGTGTATCTTGTCTTTACCACGAATCATTTTCCCTTCTTAACAATAATTGTTGTTTTACCAATATTTTCGGGTTCCTTAATTTTCCTTCTTCCACATAAGGGAAATAAAGTAATTCGTTGGTATACTATATGTATTTGTATTCTAGAACTCCTTCTAATAACTTATGCATTCTGTTATCATTTCCAATCGGATGATTCATTAATCCAACTAGAGGAGGATTATAACTGGATCCATTTTTTGATTTCCATTGGAGACTAGGGATAGATGGGCTCTCAATAGGACCCATTCTATTGACGGGATTCATCACTACTTTAGCTACCTTAGCGGCTTGGCCGGTTACTCGAGATTCTCGATTATTTAATTTCCTGATGTTGGCAATGTATAGTGGGCAAATCGGATTGTTTTCTTCTCGACCTTTTACTTTTTTTCCTCATGTGGAGTTAGAATTAATCCCTGTTTATCTACTTGTATCTATGTGGGGAGGAAAAACGTCTCTACTCAGCTACAAAATTTATTTTGTACACGGCAGGGGTTCTGTTTTTCTTTTACTGGGAGTTCTTGGTGTCGGTTTATATGGTTCTAATGAACCAACATTAAATTTGGACATATTATCCAACCAAACCTATCCCTTAGCTTTGGAAATACTATTCTATAGTGGATTTTTTATTGCTTTTGCTGTCAAATTACCAATCATACCACTACATACATGGTTACCAGATACCCATGGAGAAGCACACTATAGTACTTGTATGCTTCTAGCCGGAATCTTATTAAAAATGGGAGCGTATGGATTAGTTCGAATCAATATGGAATTATTTCCCATGCTCATTCTATATTTTCTCCTTGGTTACTGATAGTAGGCGCAGTGCAAATAATCTATGCAGCTTCAACATCTTTGGGTCAACAGAATTTAAAAAAGAATAGCCTATTCCTCTGTATCTCATATGGGTTTCATAATTATAGGAATTGGTTCTATCACCGATATGGGACTCAACGGAGCGCTTTTACAAATAATCTCCCATGGATTTATTGGTGCTGCACTTTTTTTCTTGGCTGGAACAACTTATGATAGAATACGTCTTGTTTATCTTGACGAAATGGGTGGAATAGCTATCTCAATGCCAAAAATATTCACGATGTTCAGTAGCTTTTCAATGGCCTCTCTTGCATTACCAGGTATGAGTGGTTTTGTTGCCGAATTAATAGTATTTTTTGGATTAATTACTAGTGAAAATATCTCTTACTAACAAAACTACTCATTACTTTTCTAATGGCAATTGGAATGATATTAACTCCTATTTATTTATTATCTATGTTACGTCAGATGTTCTATGGATACAAGATATTTAATGTTTCAAATTCCTATTTGTTTGATTCTGGACCACGAGAGTTATTTCTTTCGATCGCTATTTTTTTACCAATACTAGGTATTGGTATGTACCCCGATTTCGTTCTTTTTCACTCAGTCGAAAAGGTTGAAGCTATTCTATCTAATTTTTTATAGAAAGTTTGAATGAATTTTACAACCATTTTCTTACAATGACAAGAAGAAGAAAAGGCCTTTTCTTCTTCTTGTCATACGTTGTTGAATTATTTTGAACTGGCGAGAACCCCAGCGAATCACTAACTATTTGATTCACCTCGTTCTTGCCAGTTCACACCAAATTCTTTGATCGTATATGCACCTTAGACTTTCCTATTCTAAGAACCCCCACATTCCATTCCACTATAATGAAAATGAACCATAACTATGTAGTCCTATTCCTAATAAATTAACCCCAAAATAGCATATCCAAATTATAAGAAATCCAATAGACGCCACAATTGCTGAATTTCTACCTTTCCATTTTGATTTGTTCGAGTATGCAAATAAATTGCGAACACCAGCCAAGTAATAAAAGCCCAAGTTTCTTTTGGGTCCCAACTCCAATAGGATCCCCACGCTTCGTTAGCCCACACGGCTCCAGAAAGAATTCCTATGGTTAAAAAATAAATCCTAGACTAATGTTGGATTTATCCCAACAAAAAGAGGAAGAAGAAGAAGGAAACACAAGAGAAATAGAAAAATATAAAACGAATGTTTCCGGTCCTACCAATTTTAAGGGTGAAACGATCAAGAAACTTACAAGAGCAACCCCATTGATTAACCCATCAATCACTCGCGTATCAAAAACCGAGTGGATTGAGAAAATCTTCTTATCATAGAAAGCCAAAACTTCTGATAAAAACATCTATAAAAGCACGATTATATGACCAATTGTAAAACCATAGACAATTTTGTCCGAACGACTTCTTTTGGAAGTTATTAAGACAAAGAAATTTATTAAATCAAAATTCTTGAAGGGTGAAAAATGGGTTTATATAAAAAGAAGCTATAAGTATCCCCAAAAGCTATACTAACGGAAAAAATGGCATCTTTTCCAAATTCATAGAAATCAGTAAAATCCTTTGACTGTTGATGTAAAAGGTCGATAGACGGAGCTAACAATTTACCTAATATATCGAGATCTCCGGGAATTCCTTCTTGATTAAAAGGAATTCCCAGAGATCCAACAAACAAAGTAAATAGAACTAATATAAATAAAGGAAATAATATAGTATTGTCCGATTCATGGGGTATAGAGAAATTTTTATTTTCAAAATGCAAAATATTAATAAAAGATTGTTCTGCATTTCTTTTTTTAGATTCTCATTACTGATATGTTTTTTTTTAAAAAGACAAACTTCCATTTTCATTCTTAATAAACGAAAATTTTGTGAATTTTTTTGAATACCCTTTACCCCATATAGATATTAAATATAGAGCCGAATTTTTTTACCATTATAATTTTGAAAATAAACATTTAAATGCCCTCAAAAGTAAGTAAATAGATGCGAAACATATAAAATGCCGTTAATCCTGCCGTGGCCCAAGCTATTATTGCGAAAATAGGCGAATATAACCAACTATCATTAAGAATTTCATCTTTAGACCAAAAACAAGCAAGAGGGGGAATACCACAAAGTGAAAGTGTACCTAAAAAAAGATGTTTTGGTAATAGGAGTATATTTTGTTAACCCACACATAAGAACCATATTTTGACTTTTATCCGGAGAATATCCAACAACAGTTTCCATTGAATGAATAACAGATCCAGACCCTAAAACAATAATGCTTTTGAATAAGCATGAGTAATCAAATGAAATAAAGCACTTCGGTAAGACCCCATTCCTAGAGCTAACATCATATAACCCAATTGAGACATTGTCGAATAGGCTAAACCCTTCTTAATGTCTTTTGAGCAAGAGCTAAAGTAGCTCCTAATAATACTGTTATTATACCTATCAACGAGATAAAATTCATTATATAGGGTATAACTATAAAAAGAGGAAGAAGACGAGCTACAAGAAAAATACCCGCTGCCACCATAGTAGCAGCGTGTATAAGAGCTGAAATGGGAGGGTCCTTCCATAGCATCGGCTAACCATACATGAAGAGGAAATTGTGCAGATTTAGCAACTGCACCAGCAAATAATAGAGCAGCACACAATGTAACAAAGGGAGAATTTACTTCATTATTTAAAATCAAGTTATTGAATATTTTGAATAAATCCCTAAATTCAAAACTACCGGTTATCCAATAAAAACCCAAAATTCCTAATAATAAACCAAAATCTCCTACACGATTTGTTACAAATGCCTTTTGGCAAGCATTTGCGGCAAGAGGTCTTGTGAACCAAAACCTATTAATAGATAGAACACACCCCAACCAATTCCCAAAAATATAAATTTGTATCAAATTGAACTAGTAACTAATCCCAACATTGAAGTACTGAAAAACTCATATAAGCAAAAAATCTCAAGTAGCCTTGATCGTGAACCATATAATTATCACTATAAATAAGAACCATAATTCCAACAGTAGTGATTAACATTGACATAATAGAAGTAAGTGGATCGATCAAGTAGCCTAATTCTAAAAAAATCATTATTGAGAGTCCAAGACCAGACATATTGATAGATAAAATTGCTATTTATTTGCTGAATAGCCAAATTAGTTGAAAAAGCATGACTATACTTAACAATAAAATACTCGGAAAAGCCCACATACGACGAAGATTTTTGTTGCTGTCGGAAAAAGAAGAAGTCCTACTCCTATTAACATGGGAACTGGAAGTGGAACAAAAGGTATGATCCACGCATATTGATATGTCTGTTCCATAAAAAGTTTTTCTTAATAATTCTTTATTCTTATTCCTATTAATGGTTTCGATTTGCCGGATTTTCTCTCTTTTGAAAAGAGTCAATAAAAAATCAAGATATGCGCGAACCTAAATAGAATTTTTGAATTTGTATTTCTTTTATGTATTCTTTCTGCTAAATACTTCAAATATTCAAATCAAGAAGTTACAGTTGGTCAAATCATAGGAAAAACTTTAAAGTCTCTTTTGAATTTGAAAATCGCGAAGAAAGGATCAAATTAAGTCTTTTTCCGAGTTTGACAAACATTTAAGAAAGTTTTAGTAAACATACTAAAAACAGGGAGTTTTACCCTTCCTGGTTTTGAGGTATTGTATATTCCATCTAAATGCAATATGACAATAAAGAGAAGGAAAAACTAGTTCATATGCATTTTGTATATATTAAGTTCAATGAATTCCTTTTCTATTGCATAGGGATCTATAAATTGAAAAATATCGATTTGAATGGGAAAAATTTTAAAGAAACCTATCACTAAAACAATAAAAATGAAATTTTTTTGATATATTTTAAGGGATGAAAAAATATTCTTGATTTTGACTACTATATTTTTTTTTATTTGAAAGAATATTCTAAAAATATAATGAATTATCAAAGGCTGCTTTTTTTGTAAACACTAAATGTCTTTCACATCCAGCTATACCAATGAGTAATTTCTCAATTTAAAATTGAAATGGCAGTTCCAAAAAACGTACTTCTGCATCAAAAAGCGTATTCGTAAAATTGTTGGAAAAGGAAGGTATTGGGCAGCGTTAAAAGCCTTTTCCTTGGGAAAATCTCTTTCTACTGGGAATTCAAAAGTTTTTTGTACAACAAACAAATAAAAATAAGTAATAAAGCCTAAAACGTTGAATCAACCTGAGTCAAAATAGACTCAGCTCATTTCCAAAATTCTGATTTCCATTCTTAGAATATGTAGAACAAGAATTTATCTCTTTACCTTACCCAAACCTAATTGAAAAATGTAAAAAAAATTGGTGGGGAGTCTTTTTTCCCCATCAATCTATTTTGCAATTTCCTTTTTTTTTTTTTAGTTTCTTTGAATTCGTATATGGATCCAGACGTATCCTCTTCTTATCAATCCCTCCAAAAAGACTTAGAAAAGATATTCAAAAAAGACTTAGGAAAGATATTTATCTTCTATAGATATAGAAATATTTGTAAATTTTAATGATCAAAATCCATTTTTTCAATGAAAAAATAGTTCATAAAAAAAAATTATTTTGGGTTCTATACCTTAATCTTAATGCAGATATAGTGTTACAAGAATTCAAGACGAGGGAGTATAAAATTCACGAAAAATGAAGATCTTAAACGAAACCAATGAACCTTCAAATACTATATAAACGAAATTTTATTCATCTTTTTAACTCTTTCCTAAAAAATATTCAATCCAATAGATTTATTAAATCTAGACGATTGCTTATTCATAGGCTATTATCAGTTCAAGACAAGCCGCTATGGTGAAATTGGTAGACACGCTGCTCTTAGGAAGCAGTGCGAGAGCATCTCGGTTCGAGTCCGAGTGGCGGCATGTCATCGACTAAACATGTCATCGACTAAAAAAGTCAAAAAAATCCTATAATGAATCTAATTGGACATTTAGATTCTATAATTCAGGAATTCCTCCTTTTAAAATTTTTATGATATTTTCAACCTTAGAACATATATTCACCCAAATTTCTTTTTCGATTGTTACAATTCTAATTACAATTCATTTGATAAGCTTTTTTGTTGATGAAATCGTAAAACTGTATGATTCATCCGAAAGGGGCATGATAATAACTTTTTTTTGCATAACGGGATTATTAGTTACCCGTTGGATTTATTCAGGACATTTTCCCCTAAGTAATCTATATGAATCATTAACCTTCCTGTCATGGAGTTTTTACCTTATTCATATAGTTCCATATTTCAAAAAAAATTAAAATATTTCTATTTAAAATATTTGGGCCATGTGCAATTTTACTCAAGGCTTTGCTACTTCAGGCCTTTTAACGGAAATACAGAAATCCGCAATATTAGTACCCGCTCTGCAATCGGAGTGGTTAATAATGCACGTAAGTATGATGATATTAGGTTATGCAGCCCTTTTGTGGATCATTATTTTCCGTATCACTTCTAGTCGTTACAGTTAGAAAAAGAAACCTTTATTTTCTACAAAAATAATTTATTCCATTTGAATGGGTTGGGTGAAATTGAATTAATGATTGAACGAAGTCATTTTTACAAAATACTTTTTTTTCTACAAAGAATTATTACAGGTTGCAATTGATTCAAAATTGGATTATTGGAGTTATCGGGTTATTAGTCTAGGATTTATCTTTTAACCATAGGAATTCTTTCTGGAGCCGTGTGGGCTAACGAAGCGTGGGGATCCTATTGGAGTTGGGACCCAAAAGAAACTTGGGCTTTTATTACTTGGCTGGTGTTCGCAATTTATTTGCATACTCGAACAAATCAAAATGGAAAGGTAGAAATTCAGCAATTGTGGCGTCTATTGGATTTCTTATAATTTGGATATGCTATTTTGGGGTTAATTTATTAGGAATAGGACTACATAGTTATGGTTCATTTTCATTATAGTGGAATGGAATGTGGGGGTTCTTAGAATAGGAAAGTCTAAGGTGCATACGATCAAAGAATTTGGTGAACTGGCAAGAACGAGGTGAATCAAATAGTTAGTGATTCGCTGGGGTTCTCGCCAGTTCAAATGAATTTCACCTTCTCGTATGAAAAGAAGAAGAAAAGGCCTTTTCTTCTTCTTGTCATTGTAAGAGAAATGGTTGTAAAATTCATTCAAACTTTCTATAAAAAAAATTAGATAGAATAGCTTCAACCTTTTCGACTGAGAGTGAAAGAACGAAATCAGTACATACCAATACCTAGTATTGGTAAAAAATAGCGATCGAAAGAAATAACTCGTGGTCCAGAATCAAACAAATAGGAATTTGAAACATTAAATATCTTGTATCCATAGAACATCTGACGTAACATAGATAATAAATAAATAGGAGTTAATATCATTCCAATTGCCATTAGAAAAGTAATGAGTAGTTTTGTTAGTAAGAGATATTTTCACTAGTAATTAATCCAAAAATACTATTAATTCGGCAACAAAACCACTCATACCTGGTAATGCAAGAGAGGCCATTGAAAAGCTACTGAACATCGTGAATATTTTTGGCATTGAGATAGCTATTCCACCCATTTCGTCAAGATAAACAAGACGTATTCTATCATAAGTTGTTCCAGCCAAGAAAAAAAGTGCAGCACCAATAAATCCATGGAGATTATTTTTAAAAGCGCCCGTTGAGTCCCATATCGGTGATAGAACCAATTCCTATAATTATGAAACCCATATGAGATACAGGGAATAGGCTATTCTTTTTTTTAAATTCTGTTGACCCAAAGATGTTGAAGCTGCATAGATTATTTGCACTGCGCCTACTATCAGTAACCAAGGAGAAAATATAGAATGAGCATGGGTAAATAATTCCATATTGATTCGAACTAATCCATACGCTCCCATTTTTAATAAGATTCCGGCTAGAAGCATACAAGTACTATAGTGTGCTTCTCCATGGGTATCTGGTAACCATGTATGTAGTGGTATGATTGGTAATTTGACAGCAAAAGCAATAAAAAATCCACTATAGAATAGTATTTCCAAAGCTAAGGGATAGGTTTGGTTGGATAATATGTCCAAATTTAATGTTGGTTCATTAGAACCATATAAACCGACACCAAGAACTCCCAGTAAAAGAAAAACAGAACCCCCTGCCGTGTACAAAATAAATTTTGTAGCTGAGTAGAGACGTTTTTTTCCTCCCCACATAGATACAAGTAGATAAACGGGGATTAATTCTAACTCCCACATGAGGAAAAAAAGTAAAAGGTCCCGAGAAGAAAACAATCCGATTTGCCCACTATACATTGCCAACATCAGGAAATTAAATAATCGAGAATCTCGAGTAACCGGCCAAGCCGTAAGGTAGCTAAAGTAGTGATGAATCCCGTCAATAGAATGGGTCCTATTGAGAGCCCATCTATCCCTAGTCTCCAATGGAAATCAAAAAAATGGATCCAGTTATAATCCTCCTCTAGTTGGATTAATGAATCATCCGATTGGAAATGATAACAGAATGCATAAGTTATTAGAAGGAGTTCTAGAATACAAATACATATAGTATACCAACGAATTACTTTATTTCCCTTATGTGGAAGAAGGAAAATTAAGGAACCCGAAAATATTGGTAAAACAACAATTATTGTTAAGAAGGAAATGATTCGTGGTAAAGACAAGATACACTTAATAGAAAATCAGTGCGCAAAATCAAATCCAAATAGTTTGCGCACGAATTTTGTCGGTAAAAAAAAAAAATGGATTTTAAGTAGAGTTTTATGGAACGTATCAATAAGCTAGACCCATACTACGGGTTGTTTCATGCCATAAATAAACCCGAACACTCAAGAAATCCGTTGGACAGGCGGATTCACATCTCTTACAACCAACACAGTCCTCAGTCCTTGGAGCAGAAGCTATTTGTTTAGCTTACATCCGTCCCAGGGTATCATTTCTAATACATCGGTGGGCAAGCTCGACACATTGAGTACATCCTATACATGTATCATAAATCTTTACTGAGTGTGACATTGTATCTATACAATTTTAACATCATGAATTTTCGGTCTAGTAAACTAACTTCTAAATCAATCTTGTAATTAGAGACCAGACGAATCAATGAGTGATCAGAATCAATGGACTTGAATTGTTTATGTTGAATTGTTTATGATCGAGCGCATAAATCCTTTGATTTCTTATGTTTCGGCAAACATGATCATACCTTACCCATATCAAACCGTCCAGTCGGAAGTAATTTATGAATATTCGAATTTTCTTTTCTATGATTCATATTATTTATTCAACAAATTGGATTGGTTAATACGAATGGATTTTCTATTACGATAAATGGATGAAACAATAGCTAATCCAATAGCTGCTTCAGCGGCTGCAATAGCTATAATAAAATGGAGAAAATGTCTCCTCTTAATTGACGATCATCAAACATATCCGAAAACGTTACAAAATGGATATTAACCGAATTTAATATAAGTTCAAGACACATAAGGGCTCTAACCATATTTCGACTTGTGATCAATCCATAAATACCAATAGAAAATAAAAGGCACTCAAAACAAGTACATGTTCGAGCATCATTACTCAACCCCTTATCAATCTTGATTCATTTCAATCTGAACAATAATTAAATCCAGTCGATTCTAATACGTATGGAAGAAAACAAGGGAATTGGTTGGGAATAGATCAATTCTAAAAGAAATTGAGTTGATTTTCGTTTTAGGTGGGCACTCAAATTAAGGGATTAGACACATTCTTTTTCCCTTGATTTAGTTGAGAATTCTTCCTTTAAAAGATTTATTATTATTGACGAGCTATAGCAATCGCACCGATTAAAGCGACTAAAAGAATTATTGAAATGAGTTCAAATGGAAGAAAAAAATCTGTTGATAAATGAATTCCAATTTGTTGACTATTACTTATCAAATCTTGCTCTAAAATATGGTTTGCTTTTGTAGTCCAAATGATCCCATACCAGGACGTATCTAGAATAATAGTAAGTAGTGAAATAAAAGACTTGTACAAACCACTGAAGTAATTCCATCCCCAACGGTCCAAAGCTGAAAATCTTCGAAATCGTAATCTTCTGAACCATTCATGAACATGACAGCAAAAATAATTAAAACATTTATAGCTCCTACATAAATAAGGAGCGCAGCAGCTACAAAATAAGAATTCGATAGAATATAGAATAAAGATATACAAAAAGAACCAATCCCAATGAAAAGGCCGAATAAATTGGATTTGGAAATAAGACTACTCCCAGACTTCCTAATATAAGACCCGACCCCAGAAAACTAAAAGAAAATCGTGTATTGGTCCAGGTAAATCCATTTTATTTTATAGAAAAGTAAATCCAAATATTTCATGACTTTGTTGACCCGACCGGGAAAAGGGGAGTTATCCTATTTTTCTTTTTAGGATACTTCTTAATTGAAGAAAATGTGAATAGGGTGGTTGGTGTGGATTGAGGTAGATACAGTTATTGGTCTACTCTTATTATTTAATCATTATTCGAATAGAAATAAATTTTCTATCCAAATGAACCACGATTCTCGACAACCAATCGCTCGTTTATCTTGAACAAGCAAAAACCCGATTCCCTTAGATTCCAAAGGGATTGGGAATTTGGAAATGCAAGGGTTTTATACATTTTTATTTGAGGTGAATTCGACGAAATTGTTCGAATTGTGTAATCGCCCGTTATGGACACCGGTAATCGACCTAAAGAAATTTGATTATAATTCAATTCGTGACGATCATAAGTAGAAAGTTCATATTCTTCAGTCATTGATAAACAATTTGTTGGACAATACTCAACGCAATTACCACAAAATATACAAATTCCAAAATCAATACTGTAATTAAGTAATCGTTTCTTTCGAATATCAGTTTCCAATTTCCAATCAACTACGGGTAGATCTATAGGACACACACGAACACATACTTCACAAGCAATGCATTTATCAAATTCAAAGTGTATTCGGCCCCGGAAACGCTCCGATGCAATGAATTTTTCGTAGGGTATTGAATAGTTACAGGTAAACGATTTGCATGGGACAAGGTAATCATGAAACCTTGACCAATGTACCTGGCAGCTCGTATTGTTTGTTGACCAGAATTCAAGAGCTCGGTTAGCATAGGGAACATATCGGAATATCTATAAATAATTTCATACTTGTTTCTTTCTCTTGTTTGAGACAGGTTTTGAAGATAGAAAAATTCGAGTTCTTTACAGTGAAAAAGTTGGGATGAAGTCGTTAATAATAGATTACCTAGAGAAATAGGTAAAAGAAATTTCCACCCAAGATTTAATAGTTGGTCCATACTCAATCTCTGTAAAGTCCATCTTGTTGAAATAGAAATGAACAAGACCAGATAAGTTTTAGCTAATGTAATAAAGATAACTATTATTGTTCCAATAACTTTACTTCTTTTAGTTAGTTCAGGAACGAATATGTAGGAATAGAAAGATTCCAACCTCCCAAGTAAAGAACTGTTACAAATAATGAAGAAACTAGTAGATTTAGATAGGAAGCAACATAAAATAAACCAAATTTTATACCTGAATATTCGGTTTGATAACCCGCTACTAATTCCTCTTCTGCTTCTGGTAAATCAAAAGGTAATCTCTCACACTCGGCTAAAGAAGAAATTAGAAAAACGATAAACCCTATAGGTTGACGCCACAAATTCCATCCCCAAAACCGTATTTTGACTGCGCTTCAACTATATCAACTGTACTTGAACTGTTAGATAATCATAGTCGGCGATAACATCACTGTTCCGTCGCTATTACAGAACCGTACATGAAATTTTCACCTCATACGGCTCCTCATAGGTCACAAAAAACTCTAAGGGCCTTTCAACATTTTGATCTTGATCCCTTTGTGGGATCCATGATCAATAGAGTCAAACTCTTATCCTAAGGCCTAGAATTTAACCTATGAAATTCCGTCTGCTAGTTATAATAAAAATAAAGTGCTTCTGAATTGATCTCATCTTTTAAAAGTTTGTATTTTTCTTTGTTGATTAATAACTTTATCCTTGAATAAAAACTTTTTGAGGAATATCACAGAGATATTGCAACCTATTCTTTTTTTTTTTGATTACGAAATTAGATATTGTATTACCTAGCAAAGATTCTATTTCTATCGAAAAATCGAAAAATTTATGAATAAAAGATCTCTTTTGCAATTCTAGTCTTTCCACTTCTGTTCGTTCCTATTCTACTTTCTCGGGAAATAAGGGAGGCGGCATTACCCAAATAAAAGATTTCTTCGTTCTTGATAGTTATTTACTTAATCGGTGAATAGGAAGATACTCTGGATCAAAATCTAGAGTACTTCTTACAATTTCTACCAACTTAAAGCCCCGATTCAATTACTTTGGTAGAAATATCCTCTTGGAAAGGTTATCTAATCTCCATTACTAATCCTTTGTGTATCTTAGTCTTCCTAACCATCCACTCATTTTTTGAATCTTCCAGTAGGTTAATACTAATACCTCCATGGTAATAGATAGTAAAAACCCCGGGGGTTGATCTTTTGAACCCGCTTCAAGCCATGATTACTACTCAACCAATCTAACTTGGGGTAAAGGAAACATAAGAACTGATATTCTTTCCTTTGACTTAATTCTTGTACATAGGAAATGAGATTGAATGGCTTTAACAGCAAATTAGGAAGCCGTTTGATTTCACTCATCTAACTATCCGGTTTAGTTTATCAACCCCGACGATGAATAAAAAATAGATATTCAACTTTCTTGCTAGAAAGAAATATGGAAAGTTTATGTCTCACCGAATCACACGTAGAGATATTGATAATACACATAGAGTTAATGGTATTTCATAACTAATTGATTGAGCAGCAGCCCTTAATCCACCTAAAAAGGAATATTTATTATTTGATCCATATCCCGACATAAGAAGTCCAACGGGAGCAAGGCTTGAAATGGCGATCCATAAAAAAACACCAATACTAAGATCGGCTAGAATAAGTCGATAACTAAAAGGAATTACTGAATAACTTAGTAAAATGGATATCACTGCTATGGATGGCCCAATATTGAATAAACGAGTATCTCCTCTAGATGGAAGAAGATTCTCTTTGAAAAGTAATTTTGTCCCATCTGCTAGAGCTTGAAGAATTCCCAAAGGCCCGGCATATTCAGGTCCAATACGTTGTTGTATTCCTGCAGATATTTCTCTTTCTAACCAAACAATTACTAGTACACCTAGTGTGATTCCTAATACAAGAGTCAAAATAGGGATAAGTGTCCATAGTATCCCATAGACTTCTGTTAAGGATTCAAATCCGGAAAAAGAGTGGATAGCTTGTAGTTCTGTTGTATCAATTATCATTTCAACGATCGACTTCTCCCATAATGATATCTATGCTACCTAGTATCGTCATAATATCAGCCAATTTCATTCTTTTAACTAACTGAGGAAGAATTTGCAAGTTGATAAAACCCGGTGGTCGAATTTTCCATCTCCAAGGAAAAACACTCTGATCTCCTATCAGAAAAATTCCCAATTCCTTTTGGGGCTTCGACTCTTACATAAAGTTCTTGCTTGGGCAATTCAAACGTTGGAGAAGGTTTTTACTAATAAATCGATAGTCAAAATCATTCCATTCCGGGTTTTATTCTATCAAAGCGTCGTATTTCTAAATTTTCATATGGCCCTCCAGGAATTCCCTCTAAGGCCTGTTGAAGAATTTTTACGGATTCTGCCATTTCACCCATTCGTACTAAATAACGAGCTAATGAATCCCCCTCTTTTTGCCAGTGAACCTCCCAATCAAATTCGTCGTAACACTCATAACGATCAACTTTACGAAGATCCCATTCTATTCCGGAAGCTCGTAGCATTGGGCCTGATAAACCCCAATTTAGTGCTTCTTCTGCCTGAATAATGCCTATGCCTTCAACTCGTTCTAAAAAAATAGGATTCCGTGTAATAAGTTTTGATATTCAGCAACGCCGATTAAAAATAATCGCAAAATTCCAAACATTTATCTACCCAACCATGAGGTAAATCGGCAGCTACTCCTCCGATACGAAAATAATTATGCATCATACGCATACCGGTAGCAGCTTCGAATAGGTCATATATCAATTCTCGTTCTCTAAAAATATAGAAGAAAGGGTCTGTGCCCCGATATCTGCCATAAAAGGGCCGAGCCATAACAAATGAGAAGCGATACGACTCAATTCCAACATAATAGTTCTTATATAGCTAGCCCTTTTAGGGACTTGAATATTGCCTAGCTGTTCGGGTGCGTTTACGGTTATTGCTTCTGTGAACATAGTCGCTAAATAATCCCAACGCGTTACATAAGGCAAGTATTGTATAATTGTTCGATTTTCCGCAATTTTCTCCATACCTCTATGTAAATAACCCAATATTGGTTCACAGTCGATAACATCTTCCCCATCGAGAGTCACGATCAGCCGAAGAACGCCGTGCATTGATGGGTGGTGAGGGCCCATATTTACTATCATGAGGTCTTTTCTTGTAGTTGGTGCAATCATAAGTTTTTTTTTCCGTGGCATTCTTCCATTCATTGTTTGAACGTAAAAAGAAGAGTTCGTCAAAATGAAAACGAATAAAAGTGCAAATGGTATTAGGCTTCAAGTTAACGAGTTTTTATCTCTCGAATATCTAACTCGCCAATTAATTCTTTATAACGTTCTCTATTTTTTTTTGACAAATAGGCCAGTAGTCGTTGACGTTTTCCCAAAATTTTCCGCAAACCTCTCTGAGATGAAGAGTCTTTTTTGTGTAATTCCAAATGCGAAGTAAGTTTACTTATCTTAGTGGTGAAAGTGAATACTTGAAATTCAACAGACCCCCTGTTTTCTGTGTTTTCTTTTTGAGAAATAACCGAAATGAATGAATTTTTTACCATAGAAAAATTCCCCCTTCCTTTTGAAAGATATGGATTTTACCGATCAGTAATAATAATGCCATTAATTTGAATTGGTATATACAAAAATCTAATTCCAAGTTATTTGAAAACTACTCCTTTTCTGAATTCAAATCAATCCATCCAAACTGGAATCGGATTGAGATAGAGGTAGAAAAGGAGATGTCCATTTTACCATTTAAGGTTTTTGACCTAAAAAAAAAAAAGTTCTATTGATTCATTTCGAGATTGAAGTCCTACATTATTCATTTTTAATATTGGATATATCCATGAAAGGGAAGACTCAAATGTTTTGTCCGCATATTTCTTTCTTATACCCTATACCACATACCCTATATTTTTTCCTATTTTCATATATACCCGTCTATAATATACTTTCTATTCTATATGATAGACGGGTATAGAGTTCTTATCTACTAATTTTCCATTTTCAATCGTGGATATAGATGTATCCTTAACATACTGAAACGACTGCCATTGTTGGTATTAAACCAATACCGATTCATACAGGCCAAATCTTCTAATCGATAATTAGGCCAAAGAAAGAGCTTTAATTTCATTAATGCATTTTCTTCTATATTAAGACCTTTATTGTCTGGCGAAGCTTGGTTGCTGTTTTTCTGTTCTTTTCGTTCCAAAATAGGAGATTTCTATTTTCATCGTTTCGATACTTTGAATTCAATGAAATTAGAATTCTCAATTTTCTACGATGTCGAAACGATAAAATATTTTCAGGAATAAGGAAATCAAAATGATTCTTAGAAACATACCTTTCTTCTTGGTATTTTGGATTTGTTTGGTACTTACTCTTATCAACCAACGAAGTACTTATGGTTTGATACATCAAGAGTTGTCCATCAATTTTTCCAAACAGACGAATGGGTTCTATAATCAATATTCCTTCTTCAGTAATTCCGCATGAGTTAGACTAGTTTGAATCGTCAGTCTATCCAAATCGATTTCTCTTGTTTGAATTGAAGATAAGAGAAATTTCTTGGGTCCATTAGTCTAAGCAAGAGACAGTAGACCTCAATATTATTCATCAATTTTTCGTCCAAAGTACTGTCCCACCATTTACATTGAAAAAGTAAATAACGTTCCAGGAAGGAATCTAGTTGACTTTTTCTTTTCTTCTTTTCCTGTCCAATTTTACAGAATTTTCTTCACTAGATTTTTCTTGTGACAGAACAGATCCAAAATCTTCTCCTTTTTGGGTTCTTCTTGATTTCCTTGCTTTTTTGAATTTTCTTTTTTCTTTTCACTACTATTTTCATTTCCATTTCGATTTAAAAAGTAATTGATTTGGTCTAAACCAAGGTTTGGTCTTATATGCCTGATGAAATAAGACCAATTCTGGGAAGAACCAACCCTCTAGATTCGAGATAGAATAATTTAGCATTCTTTCATTCATTCCCATCCAATCAACAAAAACGTTGTGGAATTTTGGGAGATTGTCTGGAAGCCTAAAATAACAAATTTCAGAATATCCATTTTTAATAGATATTTGAAAATACTTATTAGTTTCCCGTTGAATATTTGGATTCCTGTTGGCATCGATCGTGATACAGGACTCAATATCCACTTTTTCTTTACGATACAAACTTTTCCAACGCAAATATTTTCTATTTACCATTTTTCCACAGCTAGCATATCCACATAATTATAGATAGGGTGGTTTTCAGAATATCATAAAGTGGGTCCTTGTGCGTGTTACAAAGCTCTCCGTTCTTATTTCCTTGAAATTTTTCGGAGTTAAGAAATTTATTTGCTAAAAGATCATATCGATAAGATTTGTGAAAATTTTCTTTTTGATTCGCTAATTTGTATACTTCCCTTTTTTTTTGAATCACTTACTTGGTCTGTTTCATATGAATTGCATTTGCTTAATTTTTCCTTTGTAGCTATACAATGGGAAGTATTTCGCCATTTTTCAGGCATTAATCTCGACCATATGATCGACGATAAATTGTATGGAGAATACCCTCTTAACCACTTTTTCCATTGATTTTGTTCATAATTCCTAAGTTTCTTATCATTTAATTTTAATTTTGAATGAACCATTCCTTGTTTTTCCAAAGAATCCTTTATTTCGGGCTTAGAAACAAAGAGATTCCTTGATATTGAAGAACAGGTCTTAATTTATGCAAATTACTAACTTGCATTTGGGATAATTTGTAAAATACATAGGCTTGTGATACGCAAGATAAGTCAAAAAAATATGTAAATTGCTTTTCATATCCCTAATCTTATCAAGGGATTTTTTAAAGGGAATGAGATTTTTCTTTTTTTTATTACTACTAGTATTCTTAAATGTTAGGTCCAGGGATAGAAAAATTAGCTCTATGCAGTTATTCATCATTTTGTCAATTAGGGTTCTTAACCTAATTTGAGTAGAAATATCCAAATTTGAATGATCTACAACAAAATTTAAAAGAAACCGTATATCACGTACAATACAAAGTAAAATATAATAGATCTTAAACCAACCTTCAAACATAATATATAAAATCAATTTCCATATCCTTAGTAAATAAAATTTACTAAATAAAACAAACTCTTCTATATAATAGATAGTAGATTTCCATACCCCTGATAGTTTCCATTCACTCCTAGAAAAAAATCTGTGCCGAGATAGTAGTTCAATGAAAATTTTCAAATAAAGGGGAAATTTAGAAATGAATCGAACAGTTCTTCTTTTGAATATTTTCCATTTTTCTAAGAATTTAGCATTAAATGTTTTGTTAGGACTAGTATCATTTTCCTTTTCTTCTTTCTAATTCTTTCTATTCTTTCTATTTGATTTCTAATTTTCCCTATTCGCTCAGTCAGATCTTTTATTTTTTTTTCTGTCAATGAAGAATTTGTCAAACCCAGCGATACTGTTTGACCAAAAGATTGGTTAATTATTTGATTGCTAATTATGGAATCTTTTTCTTCTTGAATTTCATTCGATTCATAGATTTCTACTTTTCTTAATTGAATTGGGTTTTCTTTGGAAACTTTTGCAAGTATTTTTTTTCATTTGAAATAGTTCTTTTCATTTTCGAACTTTTTTCCCAGTTCTTTCAAAACAGGTTTCCAAAAGGAAGGTCGTTTTCAGGAAAACCAAAAGGATGTTTAGCTTCGAGTCCAAAACCGTTAAAAACGGAAATCCTCTTTTCTTGATAAGATCTTAATTTGCGTTTGTGCGAAGGTTTCAGACGGAAAGGAATAATATTTTGATCTGAAGACCTTCTATGAACCAATTTTCAGGCAATTCTGTTTCTGATAATGGCGTTCCATTATAAGTACATTTAAGATGCATCTCTCTATTCCATTCCCGAAAATCCTCAGACCATTCAGGACGTTGGGATAGGGATATACGCCCAAGATTTTTTGCAATTATAAACGAAGGTAAGAGAATATATTTTCTAAAATAGATTGAATTAGCAACAAACAAGCTCTTATTCCTTGCCCATAAGTATGGGCATTATCTAACTTCCGCTATCTTCATTCGCGCCTCTTCCTCTAGTATCTCCATCTCTTTTTTCTTCGTCTTCGTCTTCTATTTCTATTCTATTTTCTTCTCTTTTTGTTTGTTCGTTTGTAGACTCTACAATTTGGAATGCTTCCCTTTCCACACCCTATTTCTAAAAATGGATTTAATCAATTCAAACATATTAGATGTTAAAGAAAGAAAATGGATTTTTGATTCTGTACACAAAAGGGGAATGCGCATTTCCTTGAAACACTTTCCAAATAACTACTTTGCGCCTTTGCGCCCTGAACCCTTGATTAGATCTCGATCAAAGTCCGGTTGTTCTAAATAGCGTGTCGTAGACATCTCTTCCATTTCATCAGGATCATCTTTATCATCTTTGATATCAGTAAAATCACTACCTCTTTGGCTTCTCTTGAACGAATTTCAAAATCTTCAGGAATATCTTGAAATTCTCCTGATTGTTGTTCTAACTCAGTGATTAATTTGTATTCCCATCGAGGAATTTTTTACTGATTTCGTTTATTTTATTTTGACTTATGTTTCTGTTTTGACTATTAGCATCATTAGCATCATCATGTAGGAAAAATAAGACTTTTTTAAAAAAGCATTTCATGTTTTCTTTTTAACTTTTCTAATTTTGCTCTTTCTGCCTTTGGTCTTTCGAACTTTTCTTTTCGAACTTTTCTTTTCGGACTTTTCTTTTCGAACTTTTCTTATTCTGATAATAATTTTGATCTAGCCAATCAAGGGTATACCAAGAAGTAACTAGAGAGCCACAGCCAAAGTTTAGGTAAGCGTAATACTCGTCTAGTTTTTCTTCTAGAGCGTACTCTATTTTCCGAATAAAGTCTCCCAGATAACCCATATGTTCATACCTCACATGTGCGTAACCAGTCCTCATCAAAGATTCCAATTAAAATGGGATTTCGATAGAATGTCTTCATAACATTTTAGACACACATTCTTTAAATTCCTGAAGCCTATCAAATTAGACAAATAAGAGGTACCAGGAGCTGTATGCCTCCAAAACGTACATTGCACAGCTATCGCGTAGTGGATATTTCCCGCGACAATAGCCTGTAACCGAGCCAAACAAATCCATTTGTGAGTGTTGAGCACAAGGCGAAAAGTATCAACGACGGGAGGAAGAAACTTTTCAATGACCGTGTCAACGATCTTGTCAATGATCGGTAATTCCTCATTTTTGATATCCTCCGCATAAATCTTTCGCTCTTTATTCTGTATCTCTATAAATTCTCCTAGTTTATCGGTGTACGGAACGAGGATTTGATGCAATTTATTTATCCGAAAATTTTGAAAAAATTTTTTTTTCGAAGTTTTTTTCAGGATTGCATTTTTGTCGATTGTGTTTCGACGCGATCCGCTCAATAAAGGATCATACCTTTTTGGTAAGTATTTGTTTCTAGAATCATCATTACATAATCGAGTTCTTGTTTCGAGTCTATTCAAAAAACTAGATTTTTTCTCGAGAGATTTGATTCGATTTAGAAATGCTTTTTTCTTTTCTTTTTTTTTCGTTGGTAAAATCCAAAATCGTATGGGTCGGTGGATTATCATCGAAGAAATAAGGCCACAGTTCAGGGATAACAGCCTTCTTTATAGCCTAACCAAAAAAATCTATATACTAGCAGGACACGTAAAAGTCATTC